>PVIC010003472.1:0-59262 GCA_004025085.1 Thryonomys swinderianus | reverse complement strand
GGAATGTGGTATTTATTTCTCTGTATACAGGTAATTTGAAGGCTACGGTTTTCTCTGTGAACTAGTAATGCGGAAGTCACGGGCCATGTGTTGGTTTTATTGGCATCCTTTATAATTTTATGCTTTGGTTATATCTGTGTCTAGAGCAAGAGGCGAAGGAGCTAGGGGTATCCCCCAGCAACAAAGATACTTCCAGCTGTATTTTTATTATTAAATTCACTGATTGTTTCAATGTCATATTGATTTGTTTCACTGTATCCCACTTCAAGCAAGACTGAGCTCTTTGCTAAATCTGGGCGTCCCCATAAGTAAAACAGAGTTTTAACATTAGGCAGACTGGGGGCCAGAGGGTTAGCTCAGTGGTTCCGGCGCCTGCCTCGCAAGCGCAAGGTCCTGAGTTCGCTCCCCGGTAACCACATACAATGCTGGGTGTGGAGACTCACGCCCACCAGCAATCAATACCGCATACCACAGTGCCAGACGTGGTGGCTCACGCCTGTAATCCCAGCACTCGGGAGGCAGAGACAGGAGGACTGCTGAGTTCAAGGCTTGCCTGGGCTCCATAGTGAGCTCAGGGCCAACCTGAACCACAAAGTGAGACCCTGTCTCAAAAAAAAAAAAAAGGCAGACTGATTAGTTTGGTGAAGAGTAGATCTCATACCTATAACTCTGAGTCAGCAGGGTTGGTGAATTTATCCAACAGAAACTTCAGGTTAAGTTTCAGCCAGCTGTCAAGCCAGCCTGTACTTGGTGTGTCCTCATCAAGCAGAAGTGCATGGTCTTTGGTAGAAGTAGGAAAGAGAAAGAAGGAAACATGTCACCACAATAGATTTTAAGCTGATTTTAATTTTGGTGTACAATAGGAGAGCATCAGTCTTTCATTAAAAGTCATTCAGTGCTGGCTGAATAGTTCTCAGTATTCAGAAGCACATTTAATGTTCAAATATTGATCTCACCCCAATAAGTCCCTCATGTAAAGCTCTGTCAACCTTTGTGCTTACCACAATGCCTGGCATAGATCCATAGGTCAAGCGGTTAATTTATTGATTTTAGCTTATTTTTGTTTTACATTGTAAAACTCTCTGATTTCGAGTGCCAATATAGCCATACAAGTGTACAGAAAAGCATATACAATCTACAACATATAATCTAGTACAGGCTATGACACCATACACTCGCATATTCAACAAACAGAAGACTGTGGTCATTCAAAAATTTTAGTTCATAACTGCCTTCCGTAACAGGAAAAAAATTAAGCTTCAAGCTAAGTGAACCTAGCACCAATTGGTTTGGTAAAGTATTGTTCCAAATGGAAACTCTGAATCTGAAGAGGATAATACAAATCAAATGTGCACCCGAGAGGCTAAAAAAATGTATGTTTATATGCAAATACGTACTTTCGTTGACAACAGGATTTTCTCACAGGAATTCCTTTGTACCACGTGATACAGGCTTCTCTCGGTAAGCAGTTTGCTTTGAAGTGACCCACCACGCCTGGCTCCTTAGATCTCATAATTTTTCTTTGCTCATAGTGCACTGACTAATACAACCCTCATTATATGTGGCACTGCAGAACCCTTATTATCGGCTTCAGCTTCCACAGTTGACTGGGTGAGAGTAACCCTGTTTTATTTCTTAGCTCGACTAGTGAAGAAATGCTTCCCTATTCCTCATCGGAAATGTACAGCTGTAAAGAAAACTGCCTTGCCACGGTTACATGGAAATTTTTGAAGAGGCAGGATGCTTAAAGCTGGGAGGGCTCCACTTGTTATTGAAGTGATAGGTGATTTTTATCTTTTATATCTTTCACTATTTTCCAAGTTGTGTTACTTTTTACAAACCACACGATCACAATTTATTTTAACTCATATACACACAAACTCAAGAAAGAAACATACCAAGGTGTTATGAGCATGGATATTGGAGTGATGTTCATGTTTGTCATTTTCTGTACATTTCGCAAATGCTATTTTTATATTCAGAGCAAATCATACACACACACACGCACACACAAAACCCATGTAGGAGTTGAACATTACCAAGAAATCTTGAAAATTCTGAGCTCTCAGCATCTAAATTTCCATGCTTTTCTCTTTTTTTTGTTTTTATTAGTACATGTTTGCATTACATGCTAATTATATTACTTGTGCAGAGTTGTACACATACATAACACATCCTAATTTTATTTACATCTTATTCCTCTTTCCTCTCTTCTCCTTCATCTCTTTCATCCTTCCCCATTTAAGAAAAATCTATCTACCTATTTTCTTTCTCTCTTTTTTTTGAGACTGGGTCTGACTTTGTAGTTCAGGCTGGCCCTAAGCTCACTATGTAGCCCAGGCAAGCCTGGAACTCAACAATCCTCCTGCCTCTGCCTCCTGAGTGCTGGGATTACAGGCGTGAGCCACTATGCCCACCATTTAGTGTGTAGTACTGATTGCTGGTGGGCATGAGTCACCACGCCCAGCACTGTTGTATGTGGTTACATACCACCATACACAGGATCAAACTCAGGACCTTGCACTTGCAAGGCAGGCGCTGGAACCACTGAGCTAAATCTCTGGCCCACATTATTTACTTTTTACAAACTCAATTAGATCCTGTTACTTTCTCTTGTTACTTTTATTTAAAAGATTTTAAATCCACTTACACAAAGTAAATAGATTCTATCAAAACTCCGTTGATACGAAGATAAACTTACAGACATGTCCTAGACACAAGTGTTGTCATAGGGTGTCCTAATTGAAAGGTAAATGGCTCAATACAATTAATAACACGGGGGTCAAGGTGTGTCTGTGTTCCAAAAGAAAATGAAAAGATGCTGTGGCTGTCATCCCAGAATGCACAGCTGTGAACCAAGATGATAGATTTGCTGCAAGCAGGATGATGTGAACCCCTGCTGAGAGTCACGCAAAAGCTGTGTCTGAGAAACTCCCCTTGCCTGTGACAACTCTCAGGCCTGCAAAGGTCACCAGACCCAATGCACCACCTGCCAAGGAGACCCAGGAGCAAACAGACCCTACTGTTAATCTCAGCTCACCCTGATGCAGCTGCTGCCATTTCCAAAAAGAAAAGGAGGCAATTGTGTCACCTTCTATTGTGCCCCCATTGATTATGCCCAACACAGGCTGTGAGTCCAGGTCATAGAATGTTAATAGCACAATTAGCTTGGGGTTTTTTTGTTTTGGTCTTTGTTGTTGTTTGGTTTTTTGTTTGTTTTTGAGGCAGGGTCTTGCTTTGTAGTTTGGGCTGGCCCTGAGCTCATTATATAACCCAGGCAAACCACCAACTCAGCAATCCTCCTGCCTCTGCCTCCTGAGGGCTGGGATTACAGGCTTGAGCCACCAAATCCGGCATTTGTGATATGTGATACTGACTACTGGTGGGCATGAGTCATCACACCTGGTATTGTTGTATGTGGTTACCAGGGATCAAACCAGGTAGGCGCCAGAACCACTGAGCTAAATCTCTGGCCCAAGAAAACATTTTTTAAGAGACACAAACATTAAGTGGGTGGCAGCCCAACGATTTGATGAGATTGGTGAAGATGAGGAAGTGAATGAACCTTGGATTTAATCAACCATCTCAACAGAAGTCAGGAGAGATGGGATTATACTATCAGAAGCAACAAAAGAAATAGAAAATGGGATAGAATTAAAGAAAGTTATAGTTTCTGCTCTCCAAGAAAAAGATGAAGGACTTCAAAGACACTTTGGAAGTCAAGACAGCTACATTGGCTTCAACAGGTCAATCGACTTTCAACCAAGATGTGGGAACCTGAGTTTTGCCTGGTGGAGACCTGAGGCCACAGAGGATTTATTCTTAAGTCTTAAGATATGTATAGTTTGGATTTATTTGGAATCTGTCCTGTCCTTTTCCCTAATCCTTCACTTTAGAAAGGAGACATCTGTCCTGTGTCTATCCCACCATTTAGGGAGCACATGATTTATTTGATTTCACAAATTCAAAGATGGAAAGGAACTTTTCTCCAGGATATATCACACCTTGAGTGTTACCCATATCTTTTTTTTTTTTTTTTTTTTTTTTTTTGCTTTTTGGAGACAGGGTCTCGCTTTGTAGTTCAGGCTGGCTCTGAGCTCACTATGGTGCCCAGGCAAGCCGCCACGAACTCAGCAATCCTCCTGTTTCTACCTCCTGAGTGGTGGGATTACAGGCGTGAGCCACCACGTCCGGCATTGTGGTATGTGGTATTGATGGCTGGTGGGCGTGAGTCTCCACGCCCAGCATTGTATGTGGTTACCGGGGATCGAACTCAGGATCTTGCGCTTGCGAAGCAGGCGCTGGAACCACTGAGCTAACCCTCCGGCCCTGTTACCCATATCTTAACTGAGAAGCTATTTAGATAAGTTGATGCTGGAATGAGTTAAGACTTTTGTTTTTTTGAGACAGGGTCTCACTTTGTAGTTCAGGCTGGCTCTTAGCTCACTATGTAGCCCAGGCAAGCCTCGAACTCAGCAATCCTCCTGTCTCTGCCTCCCGAGTGCTGGGATTACAGACGTGTGCCACCACGCCTGGCACTGTGGTATGTGGTATTGATGGCTGGTGGGTGTGAGTCTCCACGCCCAGCATTGTATGCGGTTACCGGGGATCGAACTCAGGACCTTGCGCTTGTGAGACAGGCGCCGGAACCACTGAGCTAACCCTCCGGCCCCAAGTTAAGACTTTTGAGAACAGCACAATTGTATTTGTCATGTGAGAAGCACAAAAGTGGAGGGGCAGGTGTGGAATGCTACGGACTGAATGGATATGCCCCCCTCAGACTCCTAGACTGAACCTCTAATTCGCAATGTGATTGGGTGTTAAGGGCTCACGTCTAGATGTCCCCTCAAAGCCTCATGCCGCTGTAGGTAGGGCTTTTTCTGGAATTGATTCATGGTGAAATGTTAGGCTCAAAGGCACTGCGATGAGAGCTGTGAGTGCTACTTGCACTAAATAGTCTGCAGAAGATAAAAGGCCCCTCCTTTGCCCTCCTGTGGCTTTTGCCGCTTCCACCATTATGACCCGTTACCCCTCTGCCCTGCTGCCTCGCAGCCAGCCAGTTATGGATTGAAACGTCCGTGAACTATGAGCCAAATAAGCCTTTCTCCCTTTAATGTTGGATGTTGTGTATTTTGTCTCAGCGGTAACAAAAATAGCCGACACCTGGGGAAATGAATGTTTGTTGTTTAGGCCACGCAGTCTATGCTATTCCTGTTATAGCAGCCTGAACTGACTAAGACAGACATTAATACAATACAGTTGTTCCAGCAATAAAATGGAACAAATTGTATGCAACAAGAATAAATCTTTAAAATACTGTGCCAAGTGAAAAGAGCCAGACCCTTCAAAATATCTTCTATATGATTCCATTTATATAAACCTCTATAATTGGCAGAACAAATCTAATTTATGTAATTGAAGTCAGATCGGTGGTTCCTTTAAGGGTGTGGGGTGAGATGAATGGAGAGAGGGCACAAGGGAACTTTCTGGGGGATAGAAATGTCCTGTTTTCTCGGGGTATTCATTTGTTAAACCTCACTGAACAGTGCAGTTGAGACCTTCGCATTTCACAGCATGTAAGTGATCGGCGCTCAGTTAACTCTGTGTGGTGGGTCCTCCAAACCCATAGGCTCCTCTTCTACAGGTTGAACCAATTGTGGATCCCAAATATTTTTTTAAAGAACAGTACGATAATAAAAATAAGAAAAGTTAAAAATCCAATAGCATATAACCAACCACTAGTCACATAGCATTTATATCTTGTTAGATATTGAGATTAACCTAGAGCTACAATAATTCGTAGAAGTGACAGTAATTAGTAAGTAGGACGGTCAGGTATGACAATTTATGCCTATAATCACAGCACCCTGGGAGACTGAGGGAGGAGGACAGCAAGTGTAAGCTCAGCCTGGGAAACTCAACAAGTTAGTGAGACAGTCTTGAAATGAAAAATAAAAAGAGGGATTGGATGTAGCTCAGTGGAAAGGTTTGAATTCAATTTGTAGTTCAGAAAAAAAATTGAGAGGATACACCCAGGTTATATACAAATACTGCAGCATTTTATATAAGGCACTTGATCACCAGAGAATTTTTGTGTCTGTGAGGGGTCTGGCACCAATGTCTTATGGATGAGGAAAGTCTTTATGAAATCCAGGAAAATTTATATTAACCCTCCAGACTTACCCTGATTCATTTGCCCTTAGTTACTTTCTTTCAGTTCACTTTAGAAGTCACTAAATGTATGGGACACAATGGTAGAATGATAGGAGTCTCGAGAGGGAATAGCTGTGAATGGCTCCACCAAAACCAGAGTGAGCCCAGCTAAATAACCTGACAGTGCACCTCAGGGTCCAAGGGAAAAAACCCAAACTCAAAGCTACTACAAGAAAGAAAATTGTAAAGATCAGAGGAGAAAGCAATAAACTGACATAAAAATACAAAGAAAATCTGTTAGAGTTAATTCTTCAAAAAATAAAATAGACAAACCCTTGGCCAATCTAACAGAGAGAGAGAGAGAAAGAGAGACCTATATCAATGCAATTAGAAATGAAAAAGATGATCACTCCTCGGCTTCTTGGCTAAGATCAAGTGTAGAAATGAAAAAGATGAAACTATGACACTGACAAAATAAAAAAGATTAACTACATCAATAAACTGAATAATTCAAAAGAAATGGATAGATTTCTAGATATATACATGAATTAATAAAATTGAACCAAGAGAATTTAACAGCTCTGAATAATCCAGTAACAAGCAATAAAATTGAAGAAGTAATAAAAAAAAACTTACCAACTAAGAAAACCCAAGGTCCCCCTAGATTCACTGGCAAATTCCAAAAGAACTTTAAGAAAGATTTAGTGCCTCAAATTCTTATGAAACTGAAAGGGAAGGAGTACTACCAAATTCACTCCTGGAAGCTATCATTACTCTGATTCTAAAAGCAGACAAGGACCTAATCAACAGAGAGAACTATCAGCCAATCTCTTTAATGAACATAGATGCAAAACTCCTCACCAAGATATCACAAACAGAATACAAAGAATCATCAAAAAGATCATACATCACAACAAAGTAGGCTTCATCCCAAAAATGCAAAGATGGTTCCACAAATGCAAATCAATAAATAGAACATAAACAGAAGCAAAGACAAAAATCATATGATTATCTCAATAGATGCAGAAAAAGCCTTTGACAAAATCCAACACTGGGGCCGTAGATTTAGCTCAGTGATGCCGGTGCCTGCCTCGTAAGCACAAGGTCCTGAGTTCGATCCCCGGTAACCACATACAATACTGGGAGTGGTGGCTCACACCCAACAGCAATCAATACCACATACCACAGTGCCGGGTGTGGTGGCTCACACCTGTAATCCCAGCATTCAGGAGGCAGAGACAGAAGGATTGCTGAGTTCCAGGCTTGCCTGGGCTACATAGTGAGTTGAGGACCAGCCTGAACTACAAAGGGAGACCCTGTCTTAAAAAAAAAAAAAAAAATCCAACATTGTTTCATGATAAAAGCACAAGACCTATTGAAGGACCTTATCTCAATCTGATAAAAGCTCTGATAAAAATCAATGGCCAACATCATATTGAATGGGGAGAAAGCTGAAAACTTTCCCTCTAAAATCAAGAACAAAAAAATAAAAAACTAGACAATGATGTCCACTATCATCACATTTTTAACATATACTCAAAACATAAGCAAGAAAATTATGCAAGAAAAGAAAAGCAATGAATATATAGGAGAAGGAGTCAAATTATCATTGTTTTAGGTGATATGATCCTCTATATAGAAAACTCAAAAAATGCCACCAAAAGACTCTTTGAACTAATATTCAAATTCAGCAGTGTAACAGGATAAAAAACTAACACACAAAATAATCAATAGCATTTGTCTAAGCCACTAATGAAACCACTGAGAAAGAAATTAGGACAAAAAATTCCAAATACATCAAGAAAAATTAAATACTTAGGAAATAGCCCACAGAAGCAGAAGGCCTCTAAAACAAAAACTGTAATACTCTGAAAAAGATCAAAGAAGACATTAGAACATGGAAAGCTATCTCCTGTTCATACGTGGGCAGATCCAATACTGTATAGACACAAAGTCCATATACAGAACTCATGGGGTCAAAATTACCATACTTCCAAAATGGATATACAAATTTAATTCAATCTCAATCAAAGCGCCAAAAATACTCTTCACCAACCTGGAGAAAATAATCTTAAAATTCAGGTGGAACCAAAAAAGACCCTGAATAGTAAAAATAATCCTTTGTAACAAAAGCAAAGTGGAAACCATCACAATCATGGATGTGAGGTTATATTATAAAGCTTCAGTGATAAAAACAGCATGATACTGGCACAAAAACCAACTTGAGGATCGACAGAAAAGAATAGAAGATGGAGAAACAACCCAAAGACACTCAACTCTTTGATCTTCGACAAAGGGCTAAAAAAGGATACACTTGAAGAAAGAGCCTCTTTAATGCATGGTACTGGGAAAACTGGCTCTCCACATGCAAAAGACTGAATGTAAACCCCTGTCTCTCACATATACTACACTAAAATAAAAATGAATAAAAACCTGGATATTAGACTCCAAAAGAACAATGGAACAGTCTACTCCATGAGGAAGCCTGAATATTTATTTCCCTCATGGAAATATGATAATTTTGCTATCAAAATTGCAAGAAAGAACTGAGAAAAAGCAAAAGAAAATCAATCATTAGCAGCAAGGAGCCAAAAGTTAGAGGAACATGAGTTCAGTACCCAACAGTGCTCAGCTGGAAAGAATAGTACACAAGTAGAGTCCTGTAAACACTACATGTTATGTAAACGTAAAATTTGCAAGAGAGTCAGTTGAGGCAAAGGCTGATGAGGAGCTCTCTGACCACAATATAAAGTCAGCAGGTAAAATGCATGAATCAAAAAAGTCATGGACTTGTGGGCTTAGCATGGGCGCTTGGCTGTAATCCTGACACTTGCAAGGCTGAGGGTATGAGTTCAAGACCAGATTGGGCTACATAGTGAGTTCAAGCCCAGCTGAACTACACAGCGTGACCCTGTCTCAAAAAAAAAAAAAAAAAATCATGGACATGTAAATGCTCCAAAAATTGCTTTAAAATTGAAATCTGTGACTGAGGAAAGGGATAGGATATAAAGAAAGAGGAAGAGGGACAGTGTTTTGGCACAAGTCATTGAATATTATTTTAACTTCATAAATATTACAGATAGTGTGCATTGACAAAATACATTGCCATAAAATTGTTATGGACTTTAAATTCTGCCTACAAGGCAATATTATTCTATTCTAACAATAGAGTTCAGGGGCCAGAGATTAGCTACTACAAGCTCCTGGTTTGACCCCCAGTAACCATATATAATAATACTGGGCATGGTGACTCATGCCCACCAGCAATCAGTACCACATACCACAAAAAAATCCAAAAAATCTAACAGTAGAGTTCAACTCTCAAGGGAGGTTGCTAGGGCAATCTGATAAAAATCAGAAACTATTTTACTAAGGCGATTTATTAACTAAAGAGGCCCTAAAGTCACACTCAACAGGTCCTATAATTCACCATCACTCCCTTATTTGTCTGCTTGATTCTTCAAGTTCACACTCAAACCAAGTAAGTGAAAACCATGAAAGTCATTCAGAAACAAGCAAAGGAAAGGAACACCTCCCTCCCTCCACAGACTCAGTGCCCGTCCATTAAAAACAGTATTCCTACCTGAGGACTTAGTCTGCCTTTGGTTCTCTATGCAGACAGTGGCCTCCGTGAAACCCTGAGGGGTTTCCTGGGACCTCTTTTACCTATTCCTTCCTGCTGAAGGTATTTAAGGGTTCAGACGTCAGGAGATGCTCAGCGTCTGTGTGGAAATGAAGCCTCTGCCCTGGGACCTTGACTTCTCTCCAAAGGCCCCGTGCTGGTGGTGTTTTTCTGGGCCAAGTCAATCCAAGTCAATCAAGAGTCTTTCAACAAAATCAATGGAACACTTGACTGCCATAAACCTCTCACTGTCCCTGAGCCTCCTCCTTCTACCTGTCATGTGGAGGACCAAGGAGAGATGAACTGGGGGCCTGACACAATCTCTCCCGGCCTTTCCCCTTGCTGACTCCAGGTCCTGCGATGTCTTACACACCTGCCCTGACTTCCTTCTCTCTGAGCATCCTACGTACAGCCAGGGAAAGGAGAAGAGCTGTGGCTCGAGCCCACCCAGCCCAACGGGGCTCCACCTGGAGCCTGCAGACAGGGAGGAAAGCCAGCCAGCTCCTTCCAGGTGCCAGCCGGTGGGGCCACCCCAAGGTCCCCCTCTCTCCGAGGAAGAGGCCGGGTCATTCACAGAACCAAGAGTGATGAGGGTGGCACTAGGCTGTCTTCCGTTCCCTTGGGAACTTGAGGAGGTTCAGGGATGTCATCCCTTTCTGCTCTCAGCTGGGAACTGGCTTGGAGAATTTTTCCCCTCTGAGCAGAGAGAATTCTCTTCCCCGCCCTGCCCTCCCCCCCCACAGCCCACCAGCTCTGGGCACCCTGGGGCGCAGTCTGGCCTTTTCTTTCTGCACACAATTGCTCGGAGGCAGGGTTTGGTCCATTCACACACCTCGTGGGACACTGATTTTGTCACTGCACTCAGAGTTTCTAGACGTTATCATCTTTTGGAACGGAGGAAAAATTGAACTAGCCTGTCCCTTCCTGGTCACAGTGTTTGGACTTCAGCCCACGTTGTGGCATTTTGTATAACTTTTAAGATTGAACGTTTCACATTATTTTTCCTGGGGATTCCTATGAACTCCGAGTTCTGGCTACTTTTTTTCTCTAATGCTGAAAAGGTTCGATTCTTCCATCTATCCATCAACAAATCTCATTGAATGACAGTGCTCAGTGACCCAGGATGCCACTAGAGACAAAACACACCATACATATTTTCTGGTCTCCCTGGAAAATTAGTGCAAACACTTTCATCACTGCCGAGAAGGAAAATATGCACAGAGTGGTGAGGATCTGCTTTGTTTTGCTTTGTTTTTCCAAGAGGAGCGGTCCCCCTCCTTCAAACAGTGAAATTTATATTGTTCTTTGTCTGCAAATTAACCAGTTAAGGAGAATTCCTGTGTGTCTCATTTCTGCAAGCTAAGGCTCTCCTTTCCCTCCACCATGTGAATATTCTGGCATCTCCCCGGATTGCTGTCTTCTCTCTCCTGCAGATCGGTTGCAAATCCATGCCATTTGTACCCTGACTGGTTAAAAATTGAACTTAAAATATATTATCTCCAATTTGTATCCCATCTGCCCTCTTTGTTTTAAGCTCAGCTTTAAAGAATCTTCTCTTCTTCCCAAACAGTCTGTGTTAGATTCAGTGAAAAACTGGTTGGGTTGCTCGGCCCTCTCTCCATCCTGTTAAAAGTTTTGCTTTTATGAAGAGATACAGTGTTGTCCCCTGGAAATGAAGCCAGTTGAGAACCAAGAGCTCAGGCCCTCCCTGTAGCCCTGGGAAATCCTCCTCCCCACCCAGTGCAGAGGACAATTAATCTCCTACTCCACAGAAGTGGTGCCTGAATGCTTTAAGATGAAAATGTTTGTGTCCAGGGTGGTCTATTTAAAACAGTTCCCATATGATGCAATGCAACTTGAAAAGGAAACTCTTTCAGATGAGTCACCATTTAACAATAATAATTAGCATTTGGGGATCTTGCTTAGAACACCCAGCAGAAGAGTATTTTATTGATTTCTTAAAAGAGTTTCCACATTCTCACTGGGGCCTCCATCAAGGCAATGTATTAAAGACTGCTGTTCATTCATTTGTTTGAGTGTGGAATAGGAAAGGTTATGTTTAACAATAGTTCAAGGGAAAGAGGTTTAGGGAATTTGGAAGATTTCAGATTCAGATAAGCCATCAGTGGGACCTGGTTGTTCAAAAAACCAACAATATGTCAGGATGCATTAGTAAAAGCATAATATCTTTAACAAAGGAGGCAATGATCACACAGTACTCTTTGATGTTCAGGCCACCTTTTAGATTATTATTATTTTTTAAGGTACAGCCAGTAAAAAATTTAAAAGTAGATATTAACAAACCAGGGATGACCTAAATAATGAAGGCTTTGGAAACCATGCAAAACAATCATAATTAGATTTGAAAGAAGAGCAGGATTCTGAGTTAGAATTGAATTGCAATTCTAGCTCTATAATTTAGGAGCCAGGGCCTTAGACAGCTTAATTAACCTTATCTCAATGTCTTCATCTCCACAAACAATGATAATGCTACTACTTATATCATGGGTTTATCCTGAAGATTAAGTAAATAATTCATTATAATTTGTGCCAGAGTGTCTGGCACGTAGCTTGTGCTCAGGAGATATTAGATATTGTTAGCAACAAAAATAATCATAATGATACCACTTTGTGGTTATGTAACATTTTGAGTGTATAAACTGACTTTATACTAGTGTGTATGCTAACAATTTACATTTCACGTGAGTTAGTCATTGAACCTCTCTATCTCTCAAAATCCAAAATATGAAACTTTCTGAACACCAATGGGACACCAGGTAGGAAATTCCATACCTAAGGCTTTCTTATAAATAATTATTAAAGCACTGTATAAAATTACCTTCAGCCTGTGTATGAAAGATGCATATAAGATGTGGATTTCATGTTTAGATGTGGGTCCTACTCTCAACACATTTTTTTTTTTTTGAGACAGGGTCTCACTTTGTAGTTCAGGCTAGCCCTGAGCTCACTATGTAGCACTGGCAAACCTAGAACTCAGCAATCCTCCCATCTTTGCCTCCTGAGTGCTGGGATTACAGGCATGAGCCACCACACCTGGCACTGTGGTATGTGATATTGATTGCTGGTGGGCATGAGTCACCACACCCAGCATTGTCTGTGGTTGCTGGGATCAAACTCAGGACCTTGCACTTGCGAGGCAGGTGCTGGAACCACTGAGCTAAATCTCCGGCCCTCTCAACACATTTTATTATATATGTACAAAAAATTGGAAACACCTTCTATCCCACACATTTTGGATAAGGAATACTCTACCTGTATCATTCTTATTTTCAGAAGAAGAGAACTTCCAGGTTCTCTGCCCTGATAGGCCTTTTCGTTGTGCTCAATTGGCTAATCATAAATCTTCTGCTCCACCACTGTACACTCTCAGAACCTAGAGTGGCAACTTGGCACCTAGCAGCTGACAGGGTAAAGAGGGAGCTATGGACCCAGAGGAAGGGCTGTTGATGATGGACTGGCCAATCACAAGCTGCTAGCCAACTTGATCTTTGTGAACAGCTATATTTGTAAATGATGGTGAGATTGCTGTTAATCACCTGAGATTAAAGTAGTGGTTTCTGCAAGTAAATTAATTCCTCTGCACTTTAGTTTCCTTCTCCCAGCAGGCAAAATTCATGAATCAAATGTGTAAGCAGAGCAAATGAGAGTCCTCTGGAATAAACTAGAAAGTGTACATTGCAGTACTGCTGCAGAAACTTCAAAGCTGTTGAGCATTTAATCATCAAAAACCCTCAAGGTTGAGGGTACTGTGAGCATTAATCTTGATTGCCAACTTGATTGGCTTGAGAGATTAGTAGAGCACACTTCTGGATGCACCTGAGTCAGTCATAACCTTGGGGACGATAACTAGTCCCTGATCCCCTTTTTCTTGATCTATCCCTTGCTCTGCTTCCCAACCAGCATGAACTTAGCAGCTTTGTTCCACCAGGCCTTTCTATTATGATGTTCCTGCCTCGGAAAGGTCGACCATGGACTGAACCTCTAAACTGTGAGCCAAATTAAATCACTCCCACTTTAAATTGCAGGTGTCAAGTCTCTTTGTCCCACTGAAGGGAAAACTGGCAAATACAGCTATTTAAACATACCTGACTTTTGTAAGAATCATTGGAAGATGCTCATATCAGACATCTATTTTGGAATTGTTGCTTAGACTAGTGACTTTGTCTGGAGTGGAGGCTCCCACTGACCCAGGAGCTTGGTGCCTTCTGACCCAGCAGGTTGGCTCTCCAGGTCCTGGACAAGTACTCATTGCCAAGCCACCTGCCAGGAGCCAGGCTACCACACTTCTTCCCTTGTACCTTCCTTTGTCTGGAATCTTTGGATTTCTCTGGTGTTTTAGACTTTCACTCTCACACAGCCCTCTTTTGTAACAGTTTTAAGTACCTAGGTCACTTATGGCTACCTGACTTGTTCAAATCCTGGTCCTTGTTTTCCTCACATAGACCAGCCTCCGACTCCCCAGGGAAGGAGGAAGGGGATTCAGCTTAACAATAACCCACAGCCTGCGGACCAACCGACCCAGGAAGGGGATTCAGATCCATTTTTCCACTTTGAGATGGCTCTTCAAGTTCATCAAAATCTTTGCAGTGGAGCTCTGACCTTCAAAGTGAGATTTTGGAGCTCCTTGTGTGAGTGGAAGCATGCTTGTAGAAGGTGTTCTTGTGCATGGCTGGTTGGGAGGAGGAGGGAGAGAGAGAGAGAGAGAGAGAGAGAGAGAGAGAGAGAGAGAGAGAGAGAGAAAGGGAGAGAAACATAAGTTCAAATAAACCTAAATCTTTTCAGGTTGGCCAGTGTTATATCAGTACTCTGCTACAGAACCAAGCATATGATACAGCAGTGCCAAGAGTATCAATATGGCCATTCAACGTTCACTTGTGCATTTTTGTTAAAAAAAATAAAAAGTACTACTATGGATACATATTTTATGTGTGCATGCTTCCATGTCTGAAAGGAGGTATACCTCAAGGTTAACCCTAGTTCTCTCTACATAATGAATAATAGATATGTTTAAATCTTTTTTTTTTTAATCAAGTACATTTTCTATTTTTTTCACAGTCCTGAGGATCAAACCCAGGACTCTGAGCATCCTAGTCAAGCAACCTCCCACTGAGCCACACCCCTGAGGCAGAAGACTGGGGGTGAAACGGGCTGAGCAAGTAGGTGTGACCTGACAAAAACAGAGCTGTGGAAAATGCACTAAAAACTAGTTCCTAAAGCCCTGCATGTGGACCAATTAGAGAATGCTATTTTCAGTTTTTCTCAAAAGAACTGAATAGGTTTTTGACAGGATGGACTAGATCTGATGTCAGCCGGAAGAGTAGACACAAAAGATGGCAGGCCTTAAATTTTCTCTTTCACACCCTGCAGAGGAGCCTGGTGCCTTCTGAGAGTGGACTTTTTTTCCTACTTTTAATTGGCCCATACTCACTTTGCAGAGCAAGTTTCTTTTCCTATCTTTAATAAACATAAAACCTTGCCAGGTTTTCAACTGTTTTGTCCAATTCTGTCTTTAGGACAAGAAGAACCTACAAAGAATCTCTAGGACTCCCCAGAACCCAGGAACACCCCATTCCACATTTTAAAAATTTGTAACAATGTTTTACGATGCATCTGTAGTGCCTGATAATAAAGAATTAAAAAGTTTTAACAACCTGGATCTACTGGGTCTGGGTCATAGCAAGTAACTTTAGGAATTCCCCAATTTTCGAAAGATGTTAAGTGAGCAGAGCCTCTGGTGAGGACCCAGGATTCATTCTCCCCCTCTGCTTTTTACTGCCAAGATTTTGTCAGGGGAGCTCTGGGCCCAGTAATTACTCTTTCATTCACACCCAGGGGTGGTCACGTGGCCCCGTTCTGATCAACAAGCTACTGAGTGGGCTCTGACTTTATTATTTTGCTCCTGCTATGACTTTCTTTTATCATATGCCTGCAGCAATCGGAAAAATTTGTATTAAGCATGAATTCTGGCATTTTTCTCCTAAGTAAACTTTAATTCAGAAACGAAGATGGTGAAAGCCAGGTGGGAAAACACCTGGTTTTAGCCTCTGGGTAGGATGTTTAATAAGGTACAATCCTCCTTTGCTCTCACAAAAAATCTGGGATTGTGGTTAGACTCCAAATCTGAAGGGTCTTTTCAACTGACCTAGACAAAGCAAGGGAAGTAGACCAAGGGAAGCGAGGCAAGTGAGGTGTGAGTCTTTTCCTCTCCTGTGTTTGGAAATGCAGAACACCACAAAGGTCCTTTGTTTAAGAATACTTCGTATTCCAAGCAATTCTCGGAATTTTTTAAATGGTTTCCATTTTCCTGGAGGAGAAGCTCATAATGACCTGCCTGGCTCTTTGCCTCTGTAGCCTCTACTGAAACCACTTACTCCCCAATTTGTAGATTGAGCCCTCCCCCCACCCGTAAGACCACCCCTGTCCCCACGCAACAGGAAGATAAGTCAACCCAGTCTCTACTGGCTTTGTCTTCCCTGGTCACTTGGCTCATCCACAAAGGCAAAGGTCTCTATGCGTGTCTGATAGTGAGGGAAATTCACTCAGGGTTGGAAGCGAAGAGAACAAAAGATGTATTTATTTTTAGTCTGCTTGTAGCTATAAACAAAGGTAAAAATCTTTTAAAATCAAGTATTCCCAAAACACTTATATGAGCACTTCAGGGTGTCTAGGTGTTTCATGCATGCCTTCCGCTTCTGCTTCCAACTGGTCACTGGATGCTTCACAGATCGTGTAGGATTTTCTCTTATTTTCTAGGAAATATCCCATTTAAAGGGCAAGAAGAAAAAAGAAAAAACATTTGAAAAATTCCCGTGAAGCTTTCACTATTCATCCCTTAACATCCAGCCTCTTCCATTCACAGCTTGCACATTTCCATACCGTCCCATTATTATTCAGACTGGTCAAAACTGTGCTATTTTTTTTAACTTAAGGAAAGTAATTTAATGAAATTTAATGGCCCTAATGAATTAAGTGGAGGAAAATGCAGAAGGCTTTAATAACAGCAAACCTATTGAAATGAAAGAGCCTATACATTGTTCTACTGACACTTACTAGCAGAGCAAACCAGAGGTAGGTTGCCAAGAGAAGTTTGGCTTGTAAATTGCAAGAAAAGAGTATACTGCCAAGCTGTGCTGGGCTCTGTTATTTCTTCATTAAAATGCACTGTCAATCAGGTTGAAAAGAAATGTCTAATTAACACCATAGGGCACCAAAAAATTTAGCATCAGAACTCAGCTGCTATCCCTTTTTACAACTGTATCTCTCTAAGCAACTCCATTCCTCTTTCCACCCTTCCCCCAACCACCTCCCCTCCCCACATTCTACTTGCTTATGATCAAAAGCATTTGAGAAATTGCAAAATGCACTGCATTACACAACTCCTTCTTTATAGCTGTGAACCAACTAGAGCTAAACTTTCCAGAAACTTCCCTTCTTTTCAAGCCCTGTATCCATGGGAAGATCCAAAATAAAATGGAACATAACAAAAACCAACAGGTTCCATCTTGAGGTCTCCCTTTTCAAGCCGTTGGTAAAATCAAAGGAATTTTCGCTGGGATAGTGTGGTGCTGGCTTCAGCACAGATGAGCCCATGTGGTTTGGAGGATATTCCTTCCCACTGCTGCCCAGCTTCTCCACTCATAAAACAGGGCTCAGCAAGAAGGTCTTATCAGACCTCTTCAAGGATCAGTGGAAACTAAGTACATAAAAGGGTTTGGGGTGGGGGGGATGTAGCTCAGTGCTTTTGGTGCCTGCCTTGCAAGCCCAAGGTCCTGAGTTCAATACTCTGTGTCAAAAGAAAGGGAGGCTTTGTGATATTTAAAGCGCTATTATTATTACCCTAGCCTCAGGAGATCTGGATGAAGTCCAGAGTTTTGTTTTTAGTTTTCTGTTTGGCCTTTGGTTTATTTGTTTGTTTTGGTTTGTAACTGTTGTTTAGTAAGAGGCTTATTGTGTCCTACGGTCTCTGTGAGGATCCCAGTCCTGAGCTCCAGAGGACCCATAGATTCCTCGTGTTCAAGTCGGAGGATTGAGGAGAAGCTGAGACTGACCTGAAGACTTGGTTTGGGGGAATTGTGGGAGGAAGAGACACAAGTCAGAGACTTGAAGGTTCCAAGTAGAACCGTTCCTGCTCCTTCAACATCCGGGCACCAAAGACTGTTGGTTTCTTCAGTGCAATGCCTGCAGCCTCCCCACTTCCACACATTCTTTCTATGCCCATCTCTCAGGATTCCACACTGGTAGTTCTGCCATGGAATTTCCCTTGATCTTTATGCTCCCCTCTCTGCACATGGCTACCATATTAGTACTGGTTAAACCTCACCTAACATATGTCATTTTCAAACTGGGCATGGTGGTACACACCTGTAATCCCAGTACTTGGGAGGCTAAGGAAGGAGAATTGCTGCCAGTTTGGAGCCAATCTTGCCTACCTAGTGAACTCAAGGCCAGTGCAAACTACATAGAAAGATCCTGCATCAAAATTCAAAAACCAAATTGAGACAATAACAACCCCCCCCCCACCAACAACAAAGTCATTTTCACTGTTTGAAGATTTCAGTGCTTTCATTGTATTTACATACAAAGTCCTATGGGCTTTGTTGGCCACTTAGGAAACCCATAGTAATGCCACTATCAGCTCTGCAGGCTCATTTCCCTGTGATGGAGAATTCTGCCTGGGCCTGTTGAAGTCTTTATTCCTTAAGAACCTCTCTCTGGACTTTCAGCGGCCTCTCTTTTATTTTCACATATATTCAGTCTAATAATTGTATATCCATGTGTGATTAGTCAGTCTAATGCGTGCTCACTTTGCTGGCTGTCCCATTTGATTTACTGACTCTCGCTCAACATACCTTTTCTCATATGTTCTCTGTTTTTTATAGTGATTTATGTTCTCTGTAATATTGTCCAAAGAACTTTTTTAAAAGCGGGGTTTATAGTCATTTGCATTTGCTAAATGGATACTACTGTATTAGTTCAGGCTCTTGAGAGGCACAGAATCAATATAAAATATATGTTCAGGATTTAGCTCAGTAGCATTGCTGCCAGCCTTGCAAATGCAAGGTCATGAGTTAGATCCCTGGTACCACAAAAATAAACAAATAAGTAAATAAATAATTATACAAAGAGATTTATTAGGTAGGCTTATGGGATTGGGACCAGAAGGGTCCCATTGACCATCTGTGGCCTTAGAGGCAGAAGAACCCGGTAGCAGTGCAAGTTTGATGGCCTGGAAGTTCAATGCAGAGTCAGACTGTGAGTCTGTGCCTAAAGGCTGATGGAATTGGGGACTAATGTCCAAGAACAATGGTGAAGGTCAGAGCTCCTCCAAAAATATGAAACACTTCCTTTTTTCCATTTTAATTCTGTCCAAGCTACAAGCCAATTTGTCGGTGCCATCCCCATCCGGGGGGAATCTCCCTCCCTCTCTCGGTTTGCTGGCCTCCATCTCAACCATCCATAGTCACACTCAGAATTTACCAGGCTGCTAAGTGATTCTTATGAAATCCAGTTGACATCTCAGAGTTAACAATCACAACTATCAACCATGGTTCATGTGCAGCTAAATTCTTGGCTAAAGGTTTACCAAGCTACACAGGCTTCTTTATAAGAGACTGGCCTACAGTCATGAATTTCCAGGAGGTTTTCTCCCTTGAGTAATAGCCAATGATTTTTTTTTTCCATGTCACTTTGAAAGAGCAGGTTTGAAAAGCAAATCTTTTGTTAAAGAAGCTGTCCTTCCTCCATTGAGGATATTTGGCCACTATGTCAAATATGAGGTGGATTAGTGTATCTAGAGTTGTTTCTGGATCTTCTTTTTTTGTTGTTTTGTTTTTGTTTTTTTGAAACAGAGTCTCACTTTGTAGTTCAGGCTGGAGCTGAGCTCACTATGTAACCCAGGCAAGCCTCGAACTCAGGAATCCTCCTGCCTCTCCCTCCCGAGTGCTGGGATTACCGGCGTGAGCCACCACGCCCGGCTTTCTGGATCTTCTAATCTATTCCACCACTCCTTGGGTCTGTTACTTTGCCAGTACCATGCAACTTTATCACAGTAGCTTTGTAGTATAGTTTCTTTTTTTAAATTGAATTCTTTATTGGTATATTTTATATATACAACATGATCACACTCAATATTGACAATTTGTACCTATATATGACACAACTTAATTCTCATTTTTCCCATTCCCCTACCTACCCTACAACTCCCCCACTCCCTATATATATGGTGGGTGTTTTGTTTTGTTTTTATTATTTTTTATTTTTATTTTTTTTGAGACAGGGTCTCACTTTGTAGTTCAGGCTGGCCCTGAGCTCATTATGTAGCCAAGGCAAACCTCAATCTCAGCAATCCTCCTGCCTCTGCCTCCTGAGTGCTGGGATTACAGGCATGAGCCACCACACCTGGCACTGTGGTATGTGGTACTGATTGTAGGTGAGTGTGAGTCACCACACCTGATATTGTTGTATGTGGTTACTAGGATTGAACTCAGGACCTTGCATTTGCTAGGCAGGTGCCAGAACCACTGAACTAAATCTCCAACCCCTGCTTTTTCCTCTTTTAACATATTTTTTCTCTCCCCTCATTACTTACCCATACCCATTTCCCTTTGAATATTGCCTATTTCACAATTTCTATCATACATTCTAGAACTCATTTATATCTTCAGATTCTCATACCAGAGAAAGATTTAGTATTTACACATCTGTAAACTATTTATTTCACTTGAATATGTCCTTAAGGTATGTCCCTTTGAGTATAAATGACTCAAACCTATCATTCTTTATGGCAGAATAATATTCCATTTTATTTTTAAAAAACACATCTTTTTTGGGGGGAGGTCTCACTTTGTAGTTCAGGTTGTTCCTGAGCTCACTATGTAGCCCAGGTTAGCCTCGAATTCCAGCAATCTTCCTGCCTCTGCCTTTTGAGTGCTGGGATTACAGGTGTGAGCCACCATGTCAAGCACTGTTGTAAATGGTACCAATTGCTGAGATTATGGGCATGAGCCACCATCCCCAGCACTGTTATGTGGTACCAGGGATCAAACTCAGGACCTTGTGCTTGCAAAGCAGATGCCTGAACCACTGAGCTAAATTTTCGGTCCAAAACCACATCTTTATCCAGTCTCCAGTTGGTGAACATTTGGGTTGTTTCCAAGATTTAGCTATCACAAACTGAGCTGCTATGAACATGGATGCACATATGTCTCTATGATATAATTCTCTTAATTCGTTTGTGTATATTCCTAGCAGGGGAACAGCAGGGTCAAATGGGTCTGCTAACTCCAATTTAGAACTGTACTACAAAGCCACTGTAATAACAACTGCATGGTACTGGCAAAGTAACAGACCTGAAGACCACTGGAATACATTAGAAGATCCAGAAACAATTCCAAATACACTAAGCCACCTCATCTTAGACAAAGGTGCCAACTATCTTCAATGGAGGAAAGACAGTCTCTTTAACAAATAGTGCTGGAGAAACTGGGCTTTAACCTACTAAAGACTAAAGCTAGATCTACTCTGTCACCGTGTACTAAACTAAAATCAAAGTGGATTAGAGACCTTAATATTAAAACAGAAACACTAAGCCTGCTTCAAAACAGGTTAGGTGGAACTCTTGAAGACTTTGGCTTAGGGAAAAAAACCTTATGAACCAAACCTCTATAGCACAAGAACTAGCAGAAGGAGTCAACAAGTGGGATCTCATCTTATTATAAAGTTTCTGCACAGCAAAAGAAACCACTGGGAGAGCAAACAGACAACCAACGATACGGGAAAAAAATTTTACCAGCTGTTTCTCAGACAAAGGGTTACTATCTAGAATATATAAAGAACTTTAAAAAACCAGCCCCCCAAATTTAAAGACCCAATTCGAAAACGGGCATCGGAAATGAACAGGCACTTTTCAGAGGAAGAAGTAAAAGCAGCTAAGAAGCATGTGAGGTAAAGGCTCAACATCACCAGTCATTTGATAGATGCAGATAAAAACAACTCTGAGATTTCATCTCACTCCACAAAGAATGGCTGCTATTGCAAAATTAACCAGCAATAGATGCTGGCAAGGCTATGGGGAAGAAGGAACCCTTCTTCACTGTTGGTGGGATTGTAGACTGTTACAACCAGTGTGGAGATCAGCGTTGACATTCCTCAGAAAACTAAGGTTAGAGGTCCCATTTGATCAAGCTATTCCCCTGCTAGGAATACACACAAAAGAATTAAAAGGTTCAGATCACAGTGATATATGTGCACCCACATTTATAGCAGCTCAGTTTGTGACAGCTAACTCTTGGAAACAACCCAAATGCTCATCAACTGGAGACTAGATAATGAAGATGTGGTTATTTTCTAAAATGGAGTATTACTCTGCCATAAAGAATGATAAGTGTGAGTCAGTTATACTCAAGTGAATTTAAAGATCACAGTGACATATGTGCACCCACGTTTATAGCAGCTCAGTTTGTGACAACTAACTCTTGGAAACAACCCAAATGCCCATCAACTGGAGACTAGATAATGAAGATGTGGTTATTTTCTAAAATGGAGTATTACTCTGCCATAAAGAATGATAAGTGTGAGTCAGTTATACTCAAGTGAATTTAAAGATCACAGTGACATATGTGCACCCACGTTTATAGCAGCTCAGTTTGTGACAGCTAACTCTTGGAAACAACCCAAATGCTCATCAACTGGAGACTAGATAATGAAGATGTGGTTATTTTCTAAAATGGAGTATTACTCTGCCATAAAGAATGTAAGTGTGAGTCAGTTATACTCAAGTGGACTTAACTGGAGGACATATCATAGGTGAAATAAATAGGTCACAGATGTGCAAATACTGAATCTTTTCCCTGGTATGAGAATCTGCAGATGTAAATGAGTTCTAGAATATATGATAGATGTTGTGAAATAGAAAATATTCAAAGGGAAATGGAGGGTAAGGGTAAGAAACAAGGGGAAAGAAAAAATTGATAGTAAAAAAAGTAAACAAAGCTTGTGTATATAGGGGCAGGAAGTTGTAGAGTGGGTAGCGGAACAGAAAAAAAATGAGAATTAAGTCATGTCATATACAGGAACAAATTTCCAATGTTGAGTGTGATCATGATGTGTATATAAAATGCACCAATAAAGATTCAAATCTAAAAAACATAAAAATATTTTAGTTTTGCAATTTTTAGCCTGCAAAGGATGGGAACTGCTGCTTCCTATGATGTCCTTAAGCCAACTTTCCTATGATTCTGATGTAAAGCACTTGGTTTGTTTTTAGTGCTAATCTTTTCAGCAACCAAACCTTCTTCTGCTCGAATTTTGCCAGCCTTTCCTTTCTGGGGAAACCTAAAACTTCCAAAGTGAACTTTTTATCCCTGTGTTTCAGTGTAATCCTGGCTAAAAGCTAACAACAGTATCTATCCCACAGCCTGAATACTGAACTGGCTTCAAATTTCCTCAACCAGATTAATTCACCACCCTTAATGTCAGTCTCCTGCAAAGTCCCAGGACAAGAGCAAAATGAAGATAATTTTTTTTTTTTTTGCCAGAGCATAACACACAAGTCCTGGAATCCAACTGCCAATGGAGTCCTTAGTCTACTGGAACCTCCTGAGACTAGTTTTTGCCATTTACACTTTTATCAGCATTCTAGTTTTCTAAGCTGCAACCAGAATCTCCTATCAAGTTACACTATTCAAATTACACTATTCTAGGGCTGCTTCTCCATTTTTGGCACCCCCAAACTCCTTCTGAGAACCAGTTTCAAAGGCTTCTGAACCACATGGTGAAGTAGCATCACAGCAATTACCCCACTTCTGTGGTACCCATTTTTTTTTCTTTTTTTTTTTTGAGGCAGGGTCTCACTTTGTAGTTCAGGCTGGCCCTGAGCTCACTATGCAGCCCAGGCAAACCTCAAACTCAGCAATCCACCTGTCTCTGCCTCCTGAGTGCTGGGATTACGGGCGTGAGTCACCATGCCCGGCACTGTGGTATGTGGTACTGATGGCTGGTGGGTGTGAGTTACCATGCCCAGCATTTTATGTGGTTACCGGGATTGAACTCAGGACCTTGTGCCTGCGAGGCAGGCGCCAGAACCACTGAGCTAAATCTCTGGCCCCCCCAATTTTTTTCTTAACTTATTTTGTCATTGTTCAGATGTGATGCCAGATACCCATGAGGTAAAGGATGAGTTTACTTAGACCTCTGTTTTTTTGTCCTACAGTTGGTTGGCTCCAAAGCAAAAAGGCATGTTGGAAGGCCATGGACAGAAGAAAACTGCTTGTGGCACAGCAGTGGGGAAGGAGAAAGCAAAGAAAGACGTCAGAATGGGAAACACCCCCTTTCAGATCTTGATCCCAGTGATCTGCTTCTTCAGATAGGCCCTGCCTCCTAATAGTAAGTCAACTATAAAAACTTCCATAATCCAATCATCTTCCAAGCACATGAGCTCTGGGGGTCATCTTAGTTCTAAACATAACAGAAATCTGTAAGAAAAACTACTAGAGATAGTAAATGAATTAGTCAAATCTCAGAACTCAAGGTTTATTGACACATATTTGTACACACTAGCAACATAAAATTGGAAAAGAAAATTGAGGAAAGCAATACCATTTAGAAAAGCATCAGAAAACATAAAATAGAAATAAATTTAATAGGACATGGAAGAGTTCTGCACTAAAAACCATAAGACATTCCTATGAGAAATACAAGAGATCCAAAGAAGTAAAGGGCCATACCCTATTCGTGGTTGGAAGACTCAATATCATTAAGATAACAACTCTCTTTGAATAGAGTTAAGATTTAACACAATCCCAATCAAAATTCTAGCACAAAATTAACAAAGTCATTCTGAAATTCATATGTAAATGTAAGAGATCTAGAAAATCAAAGAAATTTGGAAAAAACAACAAAGTTTGAAGACATACACTGCATCATTTTGAGTATTTCTATAAACATATAGTAACCAACAAATAGGTCAATGAAGCAGAATAGAAATGGCAGAAGTAGACTCAGGTATATACAGTCACTTGAATTTTGACAATTTCCAATTAATTCAATGGAAAAAGAAAGTCTTGTCAATAAACAGTGCTAGACAGTAGGGCACACAGTAGCATAAGCATGTAGTCTATGATGCAAACAGAAAAAGCCATGAACCTGGAGGGAACTGCAGGGCCCAGAGCACTGCCAAGTTTACTTTATAATCCATACAAAATGGAGAGACCAGATAATGGTGATTCACCCACGAGGCATCAAATGTCCTGTTTAAGACATCTGTCAGCAGTGGCAAACCTACGGCATACATGCCCCAGTGTGCTGTTGCTCTCCCTGCATGCTCTAAAAGGTTCGCCATCACTGTCATCTGTGGAGGTACACAGTGTACAGTGACACATTGGAGGGGCCTTATCCAAACTAGGCATTAGGCAGGCGATAGTTTCAAGAAATGAAAAATCGGCAAAGTCCTTTGTGATAATGCTTCTCAACCATAGGATGAATAAACCTCTCCTCAGGGCCGATGGTGGCTTCTCAGACTCTAGTGCCGTCGTGATGAACCTACGGCACACATGCCACAGAGGGCTGTTTGTATCACTGAAAGCTCTAAAAGGTTCGCCATCACTACTCCAGTGCGTCTAGGGTAGGGTCTGAGAATGTCCTTTTCCATCAGATCTTCAAGCAATGATGCTGCTCTGATTCTTGAGCTAATCGCTTTGAGGACCACTGAGGCAGGAGACCTGGGCCTCAGGGCAGGCAAATGGTAACACTGGTCTTTGGGAGCCTCTTGGAAATGAAAACAAGAACAGCAGAATCAAATCAGTACATGACTACTCTTCTTTTGTTCTCAGGATGCCTTAGCATTCTAGCTAGCATCCAGCGTCTGGAGGCCAGACAGTGCTCTCTCAGGGCACTGGAACGAGTGGGACTCATGTTACTTCCCTGCCTGGAGCAGAGGGCGTGTTTCATGATTGTTGGTTTCACAAATGAACGTGACATAACTTAGTGTCAAATAGAGGACTGGGAACCACTGCAGTTTGAATGGCGATGTCTTTTCCAAAATGCATGTGTTGAATTGAGTCACTAATGATGGAACAATATGAAGAGGTGAGAGTTTTAGGTGTCATTGGGACAAAGTTCTTATGAATGGGAGTAAAACCTTTATAAAAGAGGTTCTCCTGCTACACCCAACCTTGGCCAAGGGTTCAAGAAGGCCGGAGAGACAAACAGGGAGTCTTCTGCCTCTATAAAGGGAGGTGGGTGCAGACAGAGCCTCTCCTAAGTACAGAAAAAGGGCTAAAACTGACAAATGTCCAGGACGTCAGCAGTCACGGAAAGATAAGGAGGACTCAGATTGAAAATCAGAAGTGGCCAAGTCATGGCAAGAAAGAAGTTGAAAATATATTAATTTCTTAACTGGTATTTCCAGAATCACCTGAGCTTCCAGAAAGAATGTTGTAAGAACAAGAGTGATGACAAAATCAGTTTAGCCAAAGTGAATCTGTGTCTGTTGTAAACCATTTTACAACAGAATTAGGAAATTCGGAAGCAACTTCTGAGTTGCAATCAGTGTAACTAGCTCACTGATGGAATAATTTTTCCTCACATAATTGAGAAAAATGAGAGAACTGACATTTTCATAGGAAACATAGGGACAAGAGAGTAGTACAGTAGTGTATTTATTATAGCAGCATTTTGTTTCTGGCAGTGTGTCAGCAACATTAAAAGAATCTAACCAATGTCTTTCAAAGGGAGGTCGGAGATTCCAGAACACAGTCATCATTTTGAAATTCAGGTCAATCCAAAGATGGGATTAAGATAAGCAAATTAGTTTAATATCTACATTGGAATGCAAGTCTTCCAAACACTGAAATAGTTCAGTGCTTACTGCTATCTTATCATCTCGTTTTTTTCCAGAACAAATTAATCTGCCTGCAAAAACACCTTTGCTGAGCACCAAGGTGACTAGAAGTAGATTTTAAACCACAAAACCCAGGGACATTCCAAAACCAGTTCGTGAGACGCTCCTCAGGGTAGCCTACTTTCTATAAAAAGGGAATTTTTTTCACCTTTATGTGTAAAATCTTCCAATTATTCTATCAACTTTGACGACATTTATCAACAAAAATCTGAAGCTGGCAAGGTTGTAGACATTCACAAGCCAGCAATTACAAAGCTTGTCACAAGGCTGGATATATTTTTCAATATTATTACGTTTTGGGGGTTTTTTGTTTGTTTGTTTAAAGTCTTAGTTCATCAAAGAGTCTTCATTTTTTAGCCTCCAGAACTAAGTTGTGAAACTGCTAATAGGGCTGACCATAGAAAAGCTGTCAAGGACACCTCATGTATTTGGCCTCCACCTGATGTTTCCTCCCGCATCTCTGCCCGTGCGTGTACCCAGTATTCTTGAGCTACCCTCCATCACCTGCTTATGCACTGCTCTGCATTTTAGTGAGGTTTGGGCATGATGCCAACCTGACCAGGCAAGAAGTTCTGAAATAAAATTACATTTTAGATCCGCTTTTGTTTTAAAGCAATTTGGAGAAAAGAGCAAAACCTAAATGTGAGGACATGGAGAAATACTTCGGTAGCTGTTGGATGATCCACACCCTCTTGGGTTCTCAGTTTGTCAAATTCCGTGTGGTAAACTGTAAACACACAAGAAGATCTTCATTTAGCACCTTTCCAAGTCCCAGAGGCTATGGTGGTTACCAGAGCTAACAAGAAGTAATCCGTGCCTTCAGGTAGTTCCAGATCTGTGCAGACCACAAGGACCAACAGAAATAATTACAACACAATTTGTCATTCGTCTTTGGAGTTTCCACTGCATTAAGTACGAAAGTCTGTGGGGACTTATCTCACAACACCATTTTCTCACATCCTAACCATGTGTCAGGCATAAAGCAGACTTTCCAAAATATCAATACTAGGATGAATGAATAAACAAACAAACATATTACTGAACTAAAAATGTAGAGTTTGTCAGGGGCAACTAACTGGCTGGAGGTTGAAGGAAGTCTTATAAGAAACTATGATTTGCCAGACATGGTGGCTCACGCCTGTCATCCCAGCACTCGGGAGGCAGAGGCAGGAGGATTGCGGAGTTCGAAGCTTGCCTGGGCGACACAGTGAGCCCTGGGCCAGAACTATGATTTAAAGTATGCAGTGTCTGACCTTGAATGAGCCCATAATAAAAATTAGATGAACTCAAATGAGTGGAAGTTCAGATTTGAAAGGGGCATTTGGGGGACAGAGATTTAGTTCAGTGGTTCCAGCACCTGCCTAGCAAGTGCAAGGTCCCTGGTTCGATCCCTGGTAACCACATACAACAATACCACAACCAGCATTCAGTACCACATACCACAGTACTGGGGGTGGTGACTCATGCCTGTAATCAATCCCAGCATTGGGGAGGCAGAGGCAGGAGGATTGCTGAGTTTGAGGCATGCCTGGGCTACATAGCGAGGTCAGGGCCAGCCTGAACTATAAAGCTAAACCCTGTCTCAAAAAAAAAAAAAAAAGCCAGAAATCCCAGAATTGGAAGTCTGGGACTGTGAGGGAAGAACCTAAGAATTGTATGTCATCAGAGTCAAAAATTCTGATCAGGGGCCAGAGGGTTAGCTCAGTGGTTCCAGCGCCTGCCTCGCAAGGGCAAGGACCTGAGTTCGATCCCCGGTAACCACATATAATGCTGGGTGTGGGGACACGCCCACCAATAATCAACACCACATACTACAATGCTGGACGAGGTGGCTCACGCCTGTAATCCCAGCACTCGGGAGGCAGAGACAGGCGGATTGCTGAGTTCGAGGCTTGCCTGGGCACCATAGTGAGCTCAGGGCCAGCCTGAACTACACAGTGAGACCCTGTCTCAAAAAGCAAAAAAAAAAACAAGTTCTGATCAGAATGAAGTATGGTGAGTTTAGGAGAGATAACGATTCAAAGATCATAGTCAAGAAGAAACTGATTCATAGGGCAAATAAAAATAAGAGTAAAAAAATGGATTGCTTTTAAATTATGACAAATCTAAGTAAGATGCGTTGTACCACGTGTACACATGTTTTGCTGCATAACCAATTGCCTCCAAACTTGGAATCTTCAAACAATAAACTTTTCCTACTTCACACTGTTTTAGTGAGTCAGGACCTCAGGAGCAGGTTAGCTTGGTGATTCTGATTCAAGGTTTCTTTCAAAGATACAAGAACTGTGCTGGCCGGGATGACAGTGGACTGAAGTCTAGAATATGGCTAGAGAGAAACTCAAATGCACAGAGGTGAGACTGCTCAGTTTCACTCCGTGTACAACTTTCCATAAAGTTCTTATTCCACACAGCTAACCTTCCCAGAGCATGTATTCCAAGAGAAGGCGTGGCAAAAACCACAATATATTGTACGGTTTGGCTTTAGAAATTAAATTCCGTCATTTTTGCAATGCCTTATTTTACTACACAGATCAGTCTGCTAAAAATGGGAGGGGCTTCCTCTCAAATGAATAGCAGGTGGCAAGAGTCACCAGGGGGCTATTTAAAAGGCTCCTTGGGTCTGGCAAAGTGTGTGCACCTGTAATCCCAGCAGCTCAGGAAGCTGAACAGAAAAATTCAAATTCTGCCTGGGCAACTTAGTAAGATCCTGTTTCAAAATACAAAATAAAAAGGACTGGGGATATAGCTCAGTGTGAAAGTCCTGGGTTCAATCCTCAGGATCACAAAAGAAAAAAAGAACCCTGCTATTTTGGAGGGTCGTTATTACAAACTGCATTTCAAATTACTCAATGTGATGTAGTTCTCTAGATTTCCTGGGCAGGTTCAAAAAAAGTAGCCTGCATGGGTCCAGTCTTAGGATATCTTCCCCAGAGCTGGTAATCTTTGTAAAGGAAAATACTGTTTCTCACAACACTGCTTCCAGCAAAACTTCCCTTCCAAAGATAATACTTACTGGCCTTGGTGCGGGTTCAACAAAGGACTGTGGACTCTACTGGTGTGACAGGGTGAGTTTCTCTCCAACTGATATTATCAATCATCCCCTTTCAATTTAGCTTTTTTAGATCCTCCACTCTTAGCTGACAATTACCTTTTTAAAAATTTTCTACACATTCAGGTTAAAGTTGAGCCTCTACTGTGAGGATTTCTCTCTCTCTCTCTCTCTCTCTCTTTTGTTCGACACAGGGTCTCACATCATCATTGCATGTGGTTACCAGGGATTGAATCAGGGCCCCAGGGACCTTGTGCTTGCAAGGCAGGCACCAGAACCACTGAGCCAAATCTCTAGCCCTTGATTTCCATTTCTTTTGTGGTTTAGGTGCTAACTAACATTTAAGTGAACATTAGCATTAAGTGATGCAGACATATATACTCTCTCTCTCTCTCTCTCTCTCTTTTGTTCGACACAGGGTCTCACATCGTCATTGCATGTGGTTACCAGGGATTGAACCAGGGCCCCAGGGACCTTGTGCTTGCAAGGCAGGCACCAGAACCACTGAGCCAAATCTCTAGCCCTTGATTTCCATTTCTTTTGTGGTTTAGGTGCTAACTAACATTTAAGCGAACATTAGCATTAAGTGATGCAGACATATATATGCATTTTCTTCATTCAGTTTGTTGTGAATTTACCAGTTTTGAATTGGAATTGAACTATTTCATAGATAAGGAAACTAAGCACATTTAAATTTGCAAAGCAGTGTTCAAATATTGCATTGGTCTTTTTTAATAACTCAATTTGAAAAAGACCAAAACCTTCCTTTAAAAGAGGCATCTAAATATGTTCCTAATTTTATACACGGGCTTAGGTTTTGTAACCAATTTAAAAAATGCTATAAAAATTTTCAGTTTGGGGACAGAAACCATTTGTTGAATTTGAACATAGTTATATGCCACAAAGATGTGAAATATTTCAGGCTCGCTTTTCAAAATTAAAGTCCACAGCGCTCTTGTGGGGGAGTCATTGCTGTTCAACGTCAGTGGTAGGTGTCTACTATCTACCATTGTATGGTCATAAGCGTCCACGCCTCCACTGGGAGCACCGAGACTCTAACTTTACATTCCGGCAGCCTGGAGCCAAAAGTCAGTGAAAGAAAGAAGTGTTAGCAAACCCATTAACAAATCCATAAGACGCAAATCATAAATTCTGCCTCTTTGTATGTATGTCTGCATCACACACTGACTTGCTATTTTTACCTCAGGCTGTTTCATGAATCAAGGGGAGAAAAAGAAATACAGGGATTGAGGGTGTTTCATGTTTAAATGTAACCGTACCCATGAGTTACCCAGGTGGAGGGCAGAAAAGAGGTTTCGGACTGCTGTGTGAAAACCAGGTTGGTACCAGCCATTTTACTCCGCTTTTTTTTTTTTTTTTTTTTGAGACAGGGTCTTGCTCTGTAGTTCCGGCTGGCCCTGAGCTCACTATGTAGCCCAGGCAAGCCTCGAACTCAGCAATCCTCCTGTCTCTGCCTCCCGAGTGCTGGGATTACAGGCGTGAGCCACCACTCCCAGCACTGTGGTATGTAGTATTGATTGCTGGTGGGCGTGAGTCACTACGCCCAGCATTGTGTGTGGTTACCGGGATCGAACTCAGGACCTTGCGCTTGCGAGGCAGGCACCGGAACCACTGAGCTAAATCTCCGACCCTTCACTCCGCTTTTAACAAAGAGTGGTGCTAACTCTTACGGAAGTTATTGGCACAATTTGTCCCGGTTGAAGTGGGTTCTGGAAAACTATCTGACATACAGGATTGCCATGGCTCACTCTGTTATTCGATATTTTTAGATTCGATACCAATTTTATTTTAAAACTGAAGCAGATATATTTCCTCTTTCAGTGGATAAGAGCTTACTGAATCCAGTTTTGAACTATTAAGATATACCTAACTTGAAGGTCCGGTGGCACAATCAATTTGTGTGCAGTACTTTAAAAAATATACCTGATTGCTCTCTACTTCAATCAGTTCAAAGGAAGGAGCTCAGAGAGTGAAACTCGTAAAGTTCAGAGTAGCTCTCTGCATGTAACACTGAGTTTCCACAATCGCTTTTGAAATCCGAAGTTGCCAGTAACTAAGTGCATCTTGTTCACACAGGATGCGGGTGTATTGATGTAGGGCTCTATTAAAGCTACCATTTGCCCTCCTGGCTGACTGCCCGGGCAAATCCTCTCGGAAACTCTCCAGAGGAAGTAGGCGGGAGCTGACACGAGCATGGGGATCCAGAAGAGAGCCGTGTGGCTCCAGGAGAAAGGAGAAAGGCTGCCAGAAAAGGTCACTAAGCCCTGGAATTTGGAAGACCCTGGGGTCTACAAAAGGTGGAGAAAGTACGTTGTTATTATTTAGGAAAATATCAAGAGGATAGTCCTCCCCAAAAAGTGTATTCAAATAACTAATTCTGGAAATGTTTCTTAAGTACTGATTGAGCCCGAACTGAGCAAATGCTAGGAACCCAAAGATATATCTCTTTGGGCAGAACTTAGGCAGGTACAAAATTATCCAGGAAACAGATGACGCACAAAGAAGCAATAGAGGTACACAGCTCCTCAAGAAGCTTCTGGCTGGAAGTCACTGGCAATAGGTTAATCCTGGTAGTCTGAATACAATAAAAGGAGCAGAAATACTGTTAGGGTCCCTTGTTGCTTATGCTGCCATGTAGGCACCACGAACTGCTCACCTCTGAGTCCCCTCTCCTGCCTCTCTTGCTTTCTGCTGCTTCCATGGTGATGAACTGTTGCCCCTCCGACACCTGCACTGAAGCCAGCTGATTATGAACTGAAACCTCTACAAATTATAAGCCAGATAAGCCCTTCCTCTTTGAACTTGGTTGTTGAAGATTTTGTCTCAGCAATGAGACAAAAGTAACTCATATCAGCCCAGTAAAACAGTAGCACAATTTTGCCGCGGTTTGTACGTGGTTTATCCCTCAAAGCCTCCTGTATTATGGATCTGGTGGTTCTCGGGCTGGAGATGTTGAGAAGGTAGGATAGTTCATTTAATGAATATTTATTAGGGCAATGCCAAATAAGTAGATCACTAGGGTTGGCACCTCTGGAAGGAATTAACACTGATCTCCTAGACTGAATTAGTTATCATGAGAGTAGATTATTATAAATTGAGGGCCCTGCACACTCTTAGATGCTTCTTCTGATGGCCATTTCCACTTATCTTTCTATTCCACCTTGTGAAGTAGCTGAGAGGTCCCTCGCCAGAGGCTGGACATAGGGGGCTGCCCAAACTTGGACTTTTAGCTTCCAAAACTGAGCTAAAGAAATCTCTTTTCTTTAAGAAGTATGAAGCTTAGGGCTGGGGATTTAGCTCAAGTGGTACCATGCCAACCCTGAACACACAAGGGCCTGAGTTCGATCCCCAGTATGCCTCCCCCAAAATAAGAAATATAAAGTTTCTAGTCTTTTGTTATAGCAACAGAAAGGGACTAATAAGAACTTCATACACCTCGAGAATGAAAGGATCCTTAGATATTAAACAGTGTTTTAGAGTGACATTATTAAAGGCAGTCTTGGGTTTATTTTCCCAGTTTTGTGTGATTTTCTGAAAACCAGAGCATTCTACTCAAGGCAACTCTTTATTTTTTCAAAATGGACATAAAAATTATAGTATTTGCATGGTTTCAAGTACCAGTAATTGTAGTAAGCTTTAGTGTCTTTATTCAAAAGCTTGAGGTGGTTTACATGCAGAAAGAAACATTCTGACTCCTGGAGGCAGGGCTAGCTGAATTGGGCTGCCCTCCGATAGAATGAGAGACCTCTGCTGCCGTCACGTAAGAGGAGAATCGAGCCAGAGAGAGGCTGCCGCACCCCGGGAGGGGATTTTCCAGGGGCATCTTCAGAGCTGAGCTTGGTGGGAAGAAGGCTCCTTCCTCCCTGCAGCAGCGAGGAGTCACCAATAACAAACCCACCCCAGGCTATGAAAATTCCACTCCTCGGCCCCTCTTTCCCCCCTGAAGTGTTTTGGTTAAAAGGGGAAGATATCCGATACACTCAATAATCAAGTACAGCCAAGCTAAGCCCCGCATTTTTGGATAGCAGATTTATTAATGGTCTGGTTGAAAGAATTAAACCATTTGGTGTTTGGGAAGACTGGAAATGTTTAAAGTAAATACTTGGCATCCTTTCTCTCTGCCTGCTCTGATATGTTCAGATATCCTTAAGGGCCCAAGTTAACGATTAGTTTCATAGAAATTGTTTAGTTGTTTTTTACCAAAAAAAAAAATTCCTACAGAATATTAACCTACCAAGCATCATGGCTTAGCCTAACCTACCTTGTATGCTCAGTGCAGATCACCTCCATTAGGCACAATGGGGTAAAATCATCTCATACGAAATCTCTTTTAGCGTAAAGTGTTAAAAGATCTCACACATACACACAGATGGACACTTTAGAGGTACAGCAGGATGCAAAACCACAAAACACTATCAAAAAAGGAACAGAAAGGAGGGGAAAGGAAAGGAATGGAAAGAAAGAGAAGAGGCTGTACAGCGCACTTTAGATTACCGGTTGCTTCTGGTTTTCATGTAGCTGTGGTTCACTGCTATTGTCCAACGATGTTACAAGAGGAAGAGACAGTACGGTTAGCCCAGTGAAAGATGAAAATTCAAGGCAGGCTTTCTCCCGAATGCTTATTCCTGTTGTACCAAGACGAAGGAACCTTTCATTGTTGGTGCCAGAGTCATCAGTTGCGCGCACCTGAGTCCAAGCGCAGCAGATGCAAAGTTCTGTCTGACTCAGTCTTGGCTACGTTTGTGAGTAACTGGAAGAGAGGAGCTGGAAGGCTCCAAACAAAAAAAAATGATAAGGACATGGAGGCATTAGTTATTGTGGTTCAATCAGTACACACTGTATAGAACAATAAAGTGTCACCCTGTACCTCATAAACAGATAGCATTAGTATGTATTAAAATTTTTTTAAATGTTTAAGGAGGCACAGAGTATTAACTGTTCTGCTTTTCTCATTGCATATCATATGGAATCATCACACTGTACCACATGAAAATGTACAATTAAAATATGAAGTAATAAAAAAGCTCTGTTCCCTTTAAAAACATGGAGGCAAGACCTCAGAGTTCGTTGGAAAGGCAGAATCTAAGTCCCTCCCAGATGGGATGAATAAGAAGCCGCACTTTAGTAAGATCCTCAGAGAGCTGCTCTGCATGAACTCCAGGGCCTTGGGTCCTTCCACTCTAGGCCGGAAGATGTGATACCGTTGCAATTTATTAATTTATTTGTTAGTACCTCATGCTTAGTTCTCAAAACTCCCACAAGTTTATTCAATTAGGACCCAAAGTGTTAAAGAGTTGGGAGCTGCTTAGCTGCTGGGTACAGAGATGAGAGGTGCTCTTTTCCTGCTGGAAAAACCGCCTTTTCCCCAAGGCCGCCATGGCAGGCAAAATTAGTTCCATTGTTGGAGAGGCTGCGGCTTCCAGCCCTCACCCTGTGCAGTGCTCAGCCCCACGCAATCAATGGCTTCATGGTGCTCAGAGGCCAACCATGCAAAACAGTGGAGATGCCAACTTCCAAGACTGCAAAGCAAGGTTGTGCCTTGCTTGTGGGAACTGACATTGACACATGGAAAAAATATGATGATAGTGGCCCTGCTACTCCCAACTACTCACAGCACGGATGTGCCAAATATTGAAAGAAATGATTAACAACAGATATACATTGAACATTTTCCCTGCTGACAGAAACCAGGGAAGTCCATAAGGATCTTTAGCTGCCTGAAGGTAAACTAGGCCAAGAAATAGAAGGAAAACAGGAAGCAGATGAAGAGGTCAGGGTCTGTCATGTGTGCCATGAGTGAAGTGCATGCTGTAGCCATGCCGCTCTGCAAATAAATGAGAATGTGAGCTACGAGCCAACTGGTTAGGTCTGGATCAACTGCAGATCTAATGTTTGGATCTGTCACCAAAACTATGGCCGCCATTTTCAACCTCATCCTCTCTCTTCGTCTCTCTCTGTCTTTTGGTTTCTTTCTCTCTGTGTCTCTGTCTGTTTCTCATTGTGCAGGGTTTTTTTTTCTTTTTTTTTTCTTTTTTGAGATAGGGTCTCATTTTGTAGTTCAGGCTGGCCCTAGCCCAGGCAAGCCTCAAACTCAGCAATCCTCCTGTCTCTGCCTCCCGAGTGCTGGGATTACAGGCGTCAGCCACCACGCCCGGCACTGTGGTATGTGGTATTGATTGCTGGTGGGAGTGAGTCACCACGCCCAGTGTTGTATGTGGTTACTGGGGATTGAACTCAGGACCTTGTGCCTGCAGGCGCTGGAACCACTAAACTAAATCTTCGGCCCTGTGCAGGGTTGTTTTTGCAGGCAGTTAGTAGTGCTTTTAAAAATCAAGCTGTATAATTTTTTTTTTCAATTTTAGAGGTGTCTTTCCTATAACAATCCTGTGGTTTTTAGTATATAAGTTCAAGAAACAGACAAGATTGCCTCGGTAGATGTGATTTGTCTGAGCAAATCATTCCTGAATTTTAATTAAGTGATTAATAAACCAGGGTTTTAAATCAGACAGTGCAGCATCTAGTGGTATTGAAATATTACATTTAAACTGAATTGTTTTGCATTAATTTTATATTTAACATCATCAAATATGTGGATTATGGATTGGAATGATCAGTTTCAGCCTGTATGAGGAAAACGTAAACCTTAAAACAAAAATCATGTTATCAGAGAGTTATTTATTTTGGTGGCCATGTGCTACTACATATATTCAGTAATAATATTCATTGCCAAACAATGTCCAATTCAGTATGACCTTACGTAGTGATTTTAGGATCTACTTGTAGTTGATAGACGGACACTGAACTGTTTGTTGAACATGAGCAAGTCAGACTGTAAAGAAGACACAAAAGATAATGGCAAAGAAAGTTACTAAAACTATGTTTTTATTTGAGACCTTTATAATCAGTATAAAAAGTAGGAAATGACTTTTTCGTACTAGTTGGGCTTTTAACTTTTGTCTCCCAATGTCATTTCCCAACTCTGGAATGATTACCTGCTTAGCATGATACTACACAGTTGTTTTTTACAAACATTTAATCAGCATTGATTTTTATCAGTAATTGCTCCTTGCCAATCATTTTAAGTAGGGTTTTTAAATTTAAATATTTGTGTTTTTTTTTGTTTTTTTTTTTGCTTTTTGAGACAGGGTCTCGCTTTGTAGTTCAGGCTGGCCCTGAGCTCACTATGGTGCCCAGGCAAGCCGCCGCGAACTCAGCAATCCTCCTGTCTCTGCCTCCCGAGTGCTGGGATTACAGGCGTGAGCCACCACGTCCGGCATTAAATTTAAATATTAACTAGATTTAAATGAGGAATTCTTCAGTTGATCTAGAATTCTTTTTTTTTTCCCCCAATATGATTTGGAATTCTTGACTTTAATTTGTTAAATTTATGCACATTTTTATCTAAGGTGAACTGAAAATGAAACATGGAAGAAATATTATTTTATTTGAAAAATATATGTAATTTTTCTGACTTAATTCAGTGAAACATACTAGGAAAGAATTCTATAAACTGAACTATTTAAAAAGTATTTAAGTAACATGATTGCCTTTCCATTTAGTTTTTTAGAGTCTATGTATATTATTTTAAGAATTGTAGACATTGTTACAGTAGACCCTCATATTATAACCAGCTGATATATGAACCAGTTGGGTTAATTAGGCTAATGGAAGAATCATCTGCCTCTTGTGTTCTACAGTGTGTAGCCAGTTGACTCACAGCTAACTTGAGTTACAACCAGCCTTCAGGAACTGATCAAGTTTGTAAATCAAGGGTCCACTGTATAAGATTTGTGAGAACTTCTGACTCAATAGCAATCCTTATATTGGAGTGAAACCTGGAACAAAATCACTATCTCAGTATGCTTTAAATATCTAAAACTGGTTATTTGAGATCTCTCCCACCAAGCTTTGACCACAGACAAATTACAATTATCCAGAGGAAATTGTAACTGATAGTTATCTAATCAGTGACTACAACCAACACTAGGGCCACAGGATGCCAAACTTTTAGTTGTTTAACTACCATACAGTTAAAAATCTTTACTTTTTAAATTTTAAAATTAAATTAATTGTTTGGGGGGAGTTTGGGTTTGTTGTTGCTGTTGTTTTGGTTTTTTTGTTTTCTGAGACAGGGTCTCACTGTGTGGTTCAGGTTGGTCTTGAACTCACAGTGACCACACCTCACTTAAAAACCTTATTTTGGCCTTTGCAAATCTGTTTGGAGAAGATGAAAAATAATTTAAGAGAAGTGTGAAAAAGAGAAGTCTAAAACACAAGAAATATTGAGATTATAATTATTTGATTTTAGTATGACATTTTAGCTTTTGCTTACCCAAAATGCAACTAAGAATTAGGCTAAATTCTTTCACGACATCTTATCTACTACATACTACTCTGGTTTTTTAATACTCTAAGCTCCAGTGTTGATTTTACTTGCTCCTGGTTGATAGTTACCCAGAGGAGATCCATAAAGTTATTGATCCAAACTGCTTGTTAGTCATTCCTCTGGCCTCAGTTATAACCACTTCAGTTTTAGTGTTAATTCTGGATTAGCATGCTCTTTGTCTTCCTACCATGCCACACTTTGCACAAATATATTTTCTGTGTGATAGGCAGGTGTACAAATTATAATAATGCATCTCTGTCTCCATAGAAGGAATGTCAAAAGCTATTTATGCATAAAGATTTCATTTTAAATACTATATGCAGTGTAAATATTCTAACATATATGGATTTTAATGATACAGAATTGTTTATCTTTACACGAATCAACAGATATTTCTCTAAAACAAAATACTTCATCTAGTAAACTGTATCACCAAGAATCAAAGACCATTGTTTTAAACTCAGAAGTGACATTGTTCTTGTTTCTGACATCAGAGAAATGTTACAAGTTTATTCAAATGTGAAATATGACAAATTATCATATAAAAAATAAAGACCATCACGGTGATAGATTACACAGTAATGCAATATTTTATCTCTATATATTTCACCAGTTTTTAGGCAGTATGAGGTCCAATATTTCTTTTAGAATATGTTTTATTTTCTATTATGAGGACTGTTATGTTTTATTTGCTACTAAGTTGTGTGTCCTCTAACAAAAATCAAATCATCACTGCTTTGACTTAATATTTGGATCACGGACCTAACTATGATGTTTTTTTCATGCTCCTTCCAAGGTCTACCAGTCATTTGAACAAATTATTGTTAATCAGGCTCTTAACTTTGTTTCCCTCAGTGGTACAAATTTCTGGGCCATTACTTAAAGAACATCACCAAAATTTCTTTCTTTTTTTTTGAGACAGGGTCTCGCTTTGTAGTTCAGGCTGGCCCTGAGCTCTCTATGGAGCCCAGGCAAGCCGCTGCGAACTCAGCAATCCTCCTGCCTCTGCCTTCCGAGTGCTGGGATTATAGGCGTGAGCCACCACGCCCGGCACTGTGGTATGTGGTATTGATGGCTGGTGCCCGTGAGACTCCATGCCCAGCATTGTATGCGGTTACCAGGGATCGAACTCAGGACCTTGCGCTTGCGAGGCAGGCGCTGGAACCACTGAGCTAAATCTCCGGCCCCAGACTATATCTTTAATAGGAGATGCTGCCATAAAGTGTTTAGGCTGTAAAGTTTAGGGACAGTTTTTCATTACAGCACAACGTGAGTGTGTCTATGTACACACATAGCTTTGAATATGTATTCTTTTTCCAAAGTCCTTCTGACTAGTAAAAGTACTATAGTACTGAAAAGAAAAAGAAAAAGACTTGAAAGCTGGGTGGAGTAAAAAAAAAGGAGCAACATTACCTCATTTTAAAACCTTAAAAACTCTTTGTGATTTGGGCATATATCTGAAGTGATATATTAATTTTCCCAGTGATTTTCCATTGGACTACAACAAAGAGATGCGGAGGGTAAAAGCACAGCCAGGCAACAAAAGAAACCTCAAGAGAATGAGTAGATGTTTCAGCTGAATGTTCCCTCCTGAAGTCTCTTTTTGAGGGGTTTATTTTAAAGTTTTAATTTCTTCTTTGAGGAGGTAAATCCAGAAGGTACAAACCCATATCCAAAGCTTCCTTCAGCCCTCAAATTTCCCTCCCTTGCGGCAACCCCGGGTAGCAGTTTCCTGGGAATCCTACTGCCTGGGAACTCTGCATGCTGGAAGATGCTTAAAAATGTGGCTGACAAACAAGAGCGGAGTGTAGATCGCTCTAAACTGTTCTTGAGGGCACACATTAAAGTTAATCTTCATCATCCAGTTGCTTTCTGTTCAGATCTTTTGCTGACGTTTAATGTCTCTATATCATAGATGAAATATCTGTCAAATGAAGATCAAGAGCCCTACCACCCACGGCCTCCTGAGGATTAAGAATATAGCATTTATAAAACATCCTGAGAGTCTCAAAGGAAGGTTCTGAGGAAACACTGATGGTTGATGAAGCTGTAACCCTGTGCTCTATAATTTGCATTTTATAACTCTACCCTCTCCTGTAAGCCGACCACATACTTTCCCCTCATCTCCCAGCACCATCTGAGGGTGAGAGGTTAATAAGATAGGGTGATTGATGCTGGGCAAGACTAAGTAGAATGCTTTGAGGGTTTTTGTTTTGTTTGTCTAAAGCTTCCTAACTCATCTGTTCTGTTAGGAACCTAGAGTTTTTTCAAAGAGGCCTCTGATTGCATACCTTCATAGCTGTGTAACATCATTTAACAATCCAAATGTTTTAGGCATATTCTCTTTTCCTATCTTTTCTTTGAAAACTAAGATTATATTTTATAGCCTTTCTTCTTTTTCTTATCAATAGGTTATGGACATTTCTATTTTTAATAGCTGCACTAAGGGAGTATAATTATTTGAAATTAAGAAGTGCTACTGTGCCGGGTGTGGTGGCTCACGCCTGTAATCCCAGCACTTGGGAGGCAGAGACAGGAGGATTGCTGAGTTCCAGGCTTGCCTGGGCTACATAGTGAGCTCAGGGCCAGCCGGAACTACAAAGCGAGACCCTGTCTCAAAAAAAAAAAAAAATTAAAAAAAGAAGCGCTACTGTGTTTAAAGACACCCACAAGGAGTCTTGTTCCTTAGGAACTCAGTAAATCAGTATATGCATTTAGGGGGCTGCTATGAACTAAAAACAAAAGGGCTATGACAGACACCAAAGATGCTGCCCAATATAAACTCTCCGGTGCTAAAGGCAAGATTGAAGAATCCAGAGATTGTTCTTTGGCATCTGAGAAAAGTGCATGGTTACCTTATTTGCAGTAGTATGGAAAGAGTTCTTGACTTAGTCCCAGGCTACTTTGAGTATTCCCAGGGAATTAAAGACAAATGGGTAAATTTATTAAAGGTCCATAGCTCCTATGAAAAGATTCTGTGAAAAAAAAAAATAAACCTACCTGAGGCAAGAGATATAAAAACAGTGGGCTATTAAGATAGAAATTATGAAACTTTAAATGTAAGATCCCTAATTATGGCACTGTTGGGTTGAACGCGGCATGATGGGTCAGGCTATCAGATTGGCCAGTCTACAAAGCAATAATTGCCATGGACATTCCAAATTAAAGGGCATTGTTTATAAAGATCACATTGAGAATTTATGTTTCCTTCACCTTGATCTTTTGTACAAGAGCTAATGTTCTAGATCCAAGACATTTCTAGCAATTAATGATTGGTTGACATTAATATCCTGACAAAGCCTCGGCCATTGAGCCTCTTCAGCTGGTGATTAAGCTCTAGAAAATGGTAAATAGGATGCAGAAAAGCATTTGCCAGTATTACTTAAACCTCTTTTCATCACTTCTTATGTATATTTCAAATGTAAGAACATGTCACCCTTACAATGTACATGTATGTGCAAGCTATTTTAAAGTTTAAGTTTTTACTTCCAAAATGTTCTTCTAATACAAAAGAGAAATTTGATGTAAATATACTATGTAGAGTGGAAAACTATATTAGAAAGATATAAAATGCTAAGATGTTTTCATGGGCCCCCCCAAAAGAGAGTATAAAATTTGCTTTTAAAAAAATGTAAGCCTTGTTTTTAATCCTCATTAATGCTAAGAATTTACTTAAAAGTTAGAACAAGAGTGAAAATTAGACTATAGGTGAGTATCTCATACTTTTAAAAGAACTGACCATAACATACGGTTGAGACACCGCAAACACCCTGATCTATACTGTTACCACAAATCATATTTTCACAGTAATTTGTTCTGATCTAGGAATTTTCAGGAGTGGTATGAAGTCTCAGTGGACTGTTATGTTACTGATTCTGTTGAACACTTAATAGGCTTCAGTCTGATTTTACATTCTGAGTCCATAAAGCTTTTTCAATGACATTTCAAAATTTCTTTCGATAGAGAAAGCTTTGCTTAAGTGAAAAGGCCTGTTGGGGTTTTCCCCTGTAGTTTCTTAATTAGGGCTTCCTTATTACATCACAAACATAAATCACCACATTACCCAGTAACAGATCAGACTTAGCCTATCTTTCAGATCCTCATTAATCTACTAGTAAAGTTATGAGCTCCATTAATATGGTAACATTTAGAACGTGCACTCCTGGTCTAACTAACCCCCAGTCCATGCATCAGATGTTTCTGAAGTGTCAGCTTTGACAGAGGAGCCTTCCCCGCACCCCCGACACAGGATTCTTGCAGAATATTTGCTTATTTACTGCTTTGTGTACTATTTTAGCAAGAAAAAAATTTACCAAGCAAGATCAAGTTTACATCTTGCAGAATGAAGCCATCTGTTCCTGCCCAGAGCTTGGCTGTTTTCCATTTGGAATGTGGGGCCACCCCTGGTTAAAAAAAGAATGTGAGATCTTCCCAGAGAGTGATAACTCCACCAGGCAGAGAAAGGGCAGCAAGTTCCTTGTAGTCCTGCCCACTCGCATTTCCTGAGTGCCTGTCCTGAACCCAGATGCTCCTAGGGAAAGTGACAGCGAAGGGGCGGCACGTGGAGCTTACCTGCTACGCGTGTTCCCCTGGACACGGTCAGTGAGGTGCAGAGCCTGGTGTGAGTCTGAAGAGCCAACGACACGGAAAGGAAGCTGCCCAGTGTGTTCCCACGGCCTTCGGGGCTCCCAGAAAGGCTCTTCACTCAGTGGTTTAGGAGCTGTGGAGTTTCCTTTCAGAACATTAGAAAAGGAAGTCTGAGTGTCCTGGTTTATTTTGGAGTGGAATGTATGCATTCACGCCTAGGTTTGGGACTTCCATTTTATACTCTGTCCTTCACAAACTAACACAAAAATTTAAACATGACATTTCCTAGTAAAGGATGTAAAATGGGTTAAAAAATATATATATTTATATATTACATTTAAATATAAAAATATATATAGAAAAAATATATATATCATAACTTTACCCATTTTACATCCTTTACTATACTTTTTTTTTCTTTGTAGTTCAGGCTGGCCCTGAGCTCACTATGTGGCCCAGGCTGGCCTCGAACTCAGCAATCCTCCTGCCTCTTCCTCCAAGTGCTGGAATTACAGCACTGTGCTGTGTGATACTGACTGCTGGTGGGTTGTGAGTCACCACGCCTGGTATTGTTGTATGTGGTTACCAGGGATCGAACTCAGGACCTTGCGCTTGCTAGGCAGGCGCCGGAGCCACTGAGCTAAATCTCTGGCCATGTCACAGTACTCATTTAAGAGTATCTAAATCAAGATACTCTTAAGGAATTTTAGAATATGAGAAAATACTTTCCCAAAGGAACAAATATCGAAGTCAATGAATATTTTACCAAAATGTCAAATGAATGAGACAAAACTCAAAGAGAGACAAAATACCCAGGTGAGTGCTATGGGCTTTTATCTGGAGCTCATGCACAGCTGTCCGAAAGGCTGAGACGGAGGGGGGTCAGTTGAAGCCAGGGGCTTGAGGCCGGCCTGGGTGACCCTGTGAGACCTCATCTCAAAATATAACAAAGTAAAACCAAACCAAAGCAAGCCAGAAAAGAAAGGGAAAGGAAAGACCAGGTAAGAGAAAGAAAGGATGAAGACCTGTGAAATCAATTTAGGGGATTTTTTTTAAAGGAAAATACATAATTCCAAAGATGAGAGATTATTAATTTGTGACAAGGACGTAGGTATTAAAAATTTCAGCCACTTTCTCGACTCTCTGTAGTATTTCTGCATAGCACACGCTGAGCTAAGGGCTGGATGATGGTGTAACTCTGTGGACTTAGAGTTGAATAAACCCAAGAAGTCAAAGAGCATCACTATCCCATAGGAAGGAAGAGCTTCATGGAAAAGCAGTGGGATTCTGTGCTTGACTTTGTAGCAGAGAGAGATGCTTCTGATTTGTAAACTGTTTAAAAGGCCACTAACCACTTGGCAGGTGGACAGAAATCCAAACAGTAGATCTGAGCCAGATAAATATAAACAAACGCCTGCACTGCAGTTCAGAAGTCCTGCTGTCAAATACACAACCTAGTATTAGAAGTTTGTATGGGAGAACAGACAACCCCACATAGAAACGTACCTTGGATGTTTTGATTGATTTCAGGGAGAGAGTGAGCCGGAGAGCGAACTAGCTAATGAGATCTTAATTTATATGGCAACCAGATCAAGGGAAATAATCCTCCCACTGGATGCCTCCCTGGGCAGCCCACATCTGGAGTTTCAATTCTGTGTGCCACCCTGGGGAGGCCGGGGTGGGCCGGAGGGTAATGGAGAACAGGCAGAGGTCAGCAGCCGGGGAGCCGGAGGGGATGGCTGGAGGCGGGTGCTGACGACAGTCTGTGTCTCCGTGTCTTTGCAAGATCCGAGTTCCCTCCCCCAGGAGCTCGGGTGCAACCTTCCAGGCTGAAGGTAATATGTGAAAGAAGCTGAGAGAACATTTAAAATCAAAGAAACTCATCCTCATGCATTCCAACGCAAGGAAGCTGTAACCTGCTGTAGCAATTAAAGCTTGAACCAGCAAGAGGCATGAGGAAGAGGAGCCTGGGAACAGGGTCGGATTTTAAGGGCCTTAAGAGACTCATCAACCTACGTGGACTTTGCATGTGCTTGATTTCAACAAGTGCCTGGTAAAATAAACATATTTCAAGATAATCAGGAAAATACTTCTGTAATAATAACTTCAATGAGTATATAATTCACACCATAACATTAGCCCTATGAAAGGAGGTTTCTTTTGTTTGTTTGTTTTACTGTGTGTTCACAGTAGTGTCTTATTCTTCACTGTTTAAATCCAGAACAATTTATCTCCCCTGAAAGATACCTCATAAGCATTGTAACTACTCACTGCTCTTACTCCAGCCCCTAGTAAGCATCACTCCACTTTTATTTATACAGATTTGCCTTTTTAAAATTTTCATGTAAATACAGTGACACAGTATGTGACCTTTTATGAGTGACTGTTCGTTTTCCTTAGATCATCCTTGGTGTAGCATGTACTGGGGTTTCTTTCTTTTCTATTACTGAGTAATATTCCACTGTATGGATATTCCCCATTTGCATATCCATTCATAAGTAGAGAGACATTTGTGATGTTTCTACAATTTGCCCAAAACAGGCATGAGTCTCAAAGGATTGGGATTAAAATAAACCAGGTGTGTGCATGCTTGTAATCCCAGTATTCTGGGTGGTAAGATAGGGAGATTGCAAATTGAAGCCCAACCTAGGAAATTTAGGAACATAGCAAGAGCCTGTCTCAAATTTAAATAAAGAAAGAAAGAAAAGAAAACACAGGAATGTAGATCAGTGCAAAGGCCCTAGATTCAATCCTCAGTATTAAAAAAAAAAAAAAAAAAAAGCAAACTGGGCGTGGTGGCTCACGCCTGTCATCCCAGCACTCGGAAGCAGAGACAGGAGGATTGCTGAATTCGAGGCTTGCCTGGGCTACAGAGTGAGCTCAGGGCCAGCCTGGACTACAAAGCGAGACTCTGTCTTATAAAAAAAAAAAAAGTGGAAGCGGGGAGGATGATTTGGGAAACAGTAGCTAAGTACAGAGACTAACAGTGTAGAGGCTAAATCTCAGAGTTTCCAGCCACCATTTAAAACTGTCAAAATGCCTTTAAAAGGTAGAAACATTTAGATAATACCACAGAAATAAGAAAATTTGAAGTAAAATGCGATTTCATTTGATAACCAGTGTCCTCATATAAACTCAATTCTATCATCCCTGGGTCATTATATATAACTACACACTGAAAATTATGCAATAGTTTAAATACATCTATTAATCATAATTAAATCAGTGATTTACCTTCATAAAACAGGTAGTCTTTTATAATTATTATAAATAACTGCTCTACCTTAGCTTTGTTCTGTGGGTGATTTATATTCACAAACTGAAATTCACATGGATCAAAATCTCACAGCTATGTATAGTTTTCTAGAAGAAATGTGAAGTCTAAATTTTAACTAACTCAAAGAATATGGAAAAATCCAGTAAATGACCCTTATAAATAAAATGGAAATGAAAAGTAACAAGCTTTTATTTTTAAATAAATATTTATATTATAGGTAACACAAATAACTTCCAATTAAATATGATTAATATATTTTAATTTTTGTTCTTTTCCAAAATCCCTCTAAAAGAGTAAAGTAAGCTAAACATGTGTAAACTCAAAAGGAAAAGATGGAGGGGCCGAAGATTTAGCTCAGTTGTTCAGGCACCTGCCCAGCAAGCACAAGGTTTATGGTTCCATCCCTGGTAACCACATACAACAATGCCGCATGTGGTGACTCACACCCAATCAGTACCACATACCACAAGTGTGGGGCATGGTGGCTCAAACCTGTAATCCCAGCACCCAGGAGGCAGAGGCAGGAGGATTGCTGAGTTCGAGGCTTGCCTGGGCTACACAGTGAGCTCAGGGCCAGCCTGAAGTACAAAACTAGACCCTGTCTCAAAAAAAAAAAAAAAAAAAAAAAGGAAAAGATGGAAGAAACAATAACAGAGGACAGATCTCAACAAAACTTTGGAAATTTTATCCCATCAAGGGGTCAAAGGATGGTATAAAAAAACTTAACTGCTGAAAAACTAGAGAAGGGAGTAGATTTACATCAGGAAGCTCCAGAATGGCCCGGAAATCAGAAATACTGGGTAATTAATAAGCATGAGGCAAAGGTAGAGCTAAAAGCAAGGGAAAAGTGGATATTTGACATGAACGTCAACCCCCCAAGGGCACTCTTTGCTCCTCTCCCCTGGGGGAAGATAAGAAGGGTTGAACCCTATGGGCACTGATTTTAGGGTTACCAGATCCAACATAGGACAGAATCAAGTTCTGTACTTAATGAAAATCTCAACTCAAAGTCTACTTACTGAAGCAGGCTGCAGCCCGCCACCTCCACTCCTTACTGCCACATATTCTGCTCAGGTCCCATAACTGTGCTGCTGGAATAGCCATGTAGTCCCAGGCAGGAGCTAAGAGGAACCGACATTCCTTTCCTCTCCGTTCTGTAGCTGTCAACATCTGGAGGTCCCCTGCAAAAATGTCAGTGGCACCTGTCATCATCCAGTGAGATGCAGCCATTGACTGATTTCATCCAGATATGCAGAATTTCCAATAAGCCTTTGCTGTAAATGCAGACAAAGTCATCAGAAATTTGAAGAAATTTTTTTCTGTTCTGAGAAGAAACAGAGACAATTCAAGGAGGAGAAAAAATTTCAAGAGCGATTACAAACAGGAATATATAGGAAACAACAACAAAAAAAGTCTTTTAAACTGGACATCGTGGTGCATGCATGTAATCCCAGAACTCAGGAGGCTGAGGCCAGTGTGGCCTACACAGTAAATTCAAGGCCAGCTTGAACTACATAGTGAGATCCTGTCTAAAACAAAACAAAGACCTTTGAAAAATAAAATATAACTGGAGAAATAAAAAACTCAACACAAGGTTCAGAAAGTAAAGTTGAAAAAATATTGCAGTATTAAAAGGAAAATGTCAATAATGTGAAAAAAAGTGGAAGACAAGTTGTAAGCATATCCTCTTACCTCTCTTTATGCACTGGATGTCTGCTGTGCCAGATACCGATGTGGGTATTTTAGATGCATCAGTTGGTAAATTAACAGAAGATTCCCTTCATAAGTACTGTATACATAATTACATAAGTTAATAAATAAACATAATAAATGAGTAAATTACACAGAAAGGGAGCAAGAGTGGTTTGGAGGGAGGAAGGGAGGGAAACAGAGACAGAGAAAGAACAGAGTAAAAGAATTGGGAGTCTGTAGTGAGAGTTTAACAATTTTTCATTTTGTTTTGTTTTTCCATTTGTAATAGTGATCAAATATACTGTCATCATCTGACAGTATATTTCCTAATAAAAATGTTCCTTCTAAAAATGGTTCCATCTAATAAATATTACTGGTTTTTGGGTTGCTTGCCTCTCTTTCTGGAGTTAGATTCCAGGCTCTTCTCATCTAGAACAAAAAATTGAATGAGCCTAGCTTAAAAAAAAAAAAGCAGTGGCAAATTTTATTTGAAAAAATAAAAGTGAGGAGTGAGAGAGAAAATGGTCTATCTTGAAGAAAGCCATGATCGCAAGCTCTTCTCTATGGAGATGCCCTTTTATCTGTCCAAACCTTGAGGAAACTCTTGAGAACTTCTGCATTCGGTTCCTGAGAGTCAGTGCTGGGATCCGGTGCCTCAGGCTGAAGTTGGGACCGGGGCCATCCTATGGAAAACTTGCTTGGAAGAAGTTAAGGGCTTTGGAATGATTTTGCCCAAGTATTTGGAGAGTTTAAAGTTAAAAGGCCACGCCTACTTTCCCAGCCAGTTTTGCCTCTCCCTAATCTCCCATGTCAGTGCCTCATTAAAGGCCACTTAGGCAGAGACTCTAAGGAGGTGATACTAATAGGAACATCCCAGGCAGAAGCATCAGTTAGGCAAGGAAGGGATTTCTGTGGTGTATTTGAGGCTGGAGCAGGTTGAGCTAAGAGGAGATACATAGAAGATGACATGAGAACATTAAGAATTAAAAAATGGTGGCTCTGAAGGGTCTGGAAGTAGGCTTTGACTTTTTTTTTTTTTTTTTTGGTCAAATGGAGAGCCACAGAGTATGATGTTCAGCTGTGGGAAGCGGCTCAGCATGGTGTAATTGGACCAGGCATTTATGCCTGGGGTTTTGGGGAATAACTCCTGAGTCGGGGATCTGCACTTTACGGTGCTGCTCCGAATATACCAGAGAATCTGCTCTAACAAGGAGCTGCCCTGGGTTACTGCCAGAAAACATGTTCTGGTGGGGAAAATTCCCCTATTCCTGTGCTGGGCCCGCTGACCTTTGTCTCTCAAGTTAGCAACATATTGTTTCTCTTCCAGTATCTGTGTGGGCTAGGACATAGTTTCATAGAGTTAGCAGAATGATGGATATACTTATTCTTCTGGTCTTATTTTATTAAAAGTCAAGCATTAATAGAAAGTAGTATAAGTAAGAGTTTGGGAAAAGATTTAAGAGAATTGTAGTTTGACATTTTGAGAAATTGATTCCAGTCTTATGATCATCATGTTTATAGTTACCATTTGTTTCTGTTCTCGTTTCTAAGAAATGTACTGATTTCTTGACTACCTGTTTTTGTTTCTACCAACCAAATGATAAATGTATAAGATCATAGTAACCATTATTGATGTCAAGTTACCCTTCTAAATCAGTATAAATATAGCCTGATCGATAAACACGGTGCCTGCTCGGTACTGACTGAGAGGTCCTCCCGATCCCATCTTTGTCTGTCTTTGTCTGTCTTGTGTTTTCTTCATCCTCACCCCCTGACTCAGGTACTGTCCGATTGCCGGCAGGCCCCAGCATTCAGTCATGAACTTTGGCTTTTAATAAGACAGTATGTTGTGCTGGGATTTAGCTCAGTAGTGATGCCGCCTACCTAGCAAGTACAAAGTCCTGAGTTTGATCCCTGGTACTGTCCAAAAAAAAAAAAAAAATGCAAGATAGGGTGCCTATAAATTGGAAGCAGAGAAAGCTGAGAACAAGGCTTTGCAGATATCCATATGACATCAGTGGCAGCTAGAAGCTGAGTAGTGAGAAGAAGTTAGGTGCAGATACACTTTGAAACCAAGATGTGATTTTACTGATTTACTGAAGAATTGGGTGAGGTCCTGAGCCCTTCCTCCAGGATGACTTCTGAACTCCTGGAGCCCTGTTGCCTCCATGAAGACAGGAACGGATATGGGAAGAGCATATTTTGGTGAATCAGATGAGTGGAGTGGTAAGTGGATCAGAAATTCAAACAAATTTTTTTTTGAGACAGTGTCCTGCTGTGTAGTTCAGACTGGCCCTGAGCTCACTATGTAGCCCAGCGAAGCCTAGAACTCAGCAATCCTCCTGCCTCTGCCTCTGAGTGCTGGGACTATAAGTGTGAGCCACCATGCCCGCACTGTGGTATGCGGTACTGATTGCTGGTGGGCGTGAGTCACCACACCTGGTATTGTTGTTTGTGGTTACCAGGGATCGAACCATGTCCTGTGCTTGCTAGGCAGGTACCAGAACCACTGAACTAAATCTCTAGCCCCAGAAATTCAATTTTTTGGTTTTTTTGTTTGTTTGTTTTTGAGACAGGGTCTCGCTTTGTAGTTCAGGCTGGCCCTCAGCTCACTATGCAACCCAGGCAAGCCTCGAACTCAGCAATCTTCCTGCCTCTGCCTCCCGAGTGCTGGGATGACAAGCGTGAGCCACCACGCCTGGCATTGTGGTATGTGGTATTGATGGCTGGTGGGCGTGAGTCACCACGCCCAGCATTGTATGTGGCTGGGGGGGGGGGATCGAACTCAGGGCCTTGTGCTTGCAAGGCAGGCGCTGGAACCACTGAGCTAAATCTCCGGCCCAGAAATTCAATTTTTGAAGTATCCAGGTTGAGATGGCTGCTACACATTTGAGACAGGAATCTAACGTCTGAGTAAAGTAAGTTGTAGAGGGGCGAATGTGAGAAAACAAGGAGGGACACGATAGAATAAACAAAATTTCCCTGATCAGAAGTTTGGAGATTTTGTTATTCGTGAGGCTGGGGTTTGAACCCCATCACCACAAAAAAAGAAGTAAAAAGTTTTAAGCTAGGACTGAAAGTATCAAAGCCCCACTCATAGTATATTGTGTGGCTCAATTGTAAATGATATTTGCATAATTGTAAAAAGGTAAACCCTGACTTAATTATTAAATTAGGAATCATTCTGTAATGTACTGGATGAAATGCGTGGTTTTATATGGAACAAGAAGTGTGTGTGTCTGTGTGGAAGGGAAACAAAGCAAGAGAGTGAGCTTAAAGTCAGTAGATAATATCTTAAGAGGGAAACTTGGGAAAGAGTAATATAAACATAACATTTCCAAACATGGTAATAAGTTCCAGAAGAAACAGATAAAAGATTTGAATATTCTTGACTCTAGAGCAAAAGACTATTTTAATCAGAATTTTTGTATTATTTGATGTTTTGGACAATGTGCAAGCATTGCTTTAAACAAAACTTTATGATTTAAAAATTAGAAACTGGTGATACGGCTCAAGTGGAAGAGCACTTGTCCAGCATGATGAAGGCTCTGGGTTCATTCACCAGAATGAACAAATAAGTAAGTTCATAACACAAAATACACTTATTGTAGAAAATATAGAACAGTAAGAAATAAGAATAAAGTCAACAAATTCAATTTTATATTCTATATCCCTGAATCCATTAATTTTCTCTTTTTCTGCTTTTCATCAGCTATTTCATACTTCTGCTGGTTTCAGTTTTATGATTTTTGCTCACATATGATTGTACTTGTATTTATTTCTACCAATATTTTAAATTTACCAATATCTGTGTCTTCCCCTAAAAGGCCAGTCCTCTGTTTTGAGCTTCACCCTTTGGTAACCCTTTGTTTATTTCATCATGTATTTTTCTTAATGCTTTAGTAAACTATATCAAAGTATTTTATCACCATAACAACTTGTTCAAGTATCTTTTTTGGATATGCTTATCATCTTATTTAAACAATGTCTCATCAGAGTTTTCAGTATTTGTGTGGAAAATGTTTTGCAACCTGTCAGCCTGGTAATATTTTTATCAGAGGCTGAAAGGTTGAGAGTTGGTTGATATAAAATTTTAGGTTAAAAATTCTTTAAAAAAATGAAATAAAAAATTCTTTTAATGTTTAAAATGATAACTCCAAGCCAGTGGGGGAGTGAACACCTCTAGTCCTAGTATTCTGTGAGACATAATACCAAATGATAATTAAAGGCCAGATGATCTTTAGGATTTACATTATTTGTATTAATAAAAAGCATTTGCACATAATACAAAATATATACATTTGTAAAAATACATACAGGCCAATCTACTCAGGACCCCTCCTGTATCCCAGGAGCTATTCTTATGCCCCAGTAAATTTTCCTACTCTTAAAGAACTCCATATAAAGAAAGGATATACATTAAACACTTTAAAATAGTTATTTTGGGGTGGGAAGGGAATAAGAATGGGGGATAGGACTGAGTTGTCAGCTTCCCATAACAAAACTCCTGAGACAATTAAAAAAGAGGTTTTATAGAGTGGAATATTTCTGTAGAAAACTTGGTGTGGGAATGTGATGAGGAGAAGGAATAAATATGATACAGAAAGAAAATAAAAGAGCATGTATGGGGGGAGGGGGAGTGGGTGGGGATATGGGTAAAAATGAGAATTAACTTGTGGCATATACTGGTACAAATTTCCCAATGTTATATGTGATTTTGAGATGTATATAAATTGTACCAATAAAGAATTCAATTAAAAAAAAGAGGAAAAGTTTAGTTTGGATTGTAGTTTTTTTAAATTGAATTCTTTATTGGTACAATTTATATACATCTCACAGTCACACAGAACATTGGGGAATTTGTACCAGTTATATGACACAAGTCAATTCTCATTTTTACCCATATCCCCACCCACCCACACCTCTCCACCCCCTATATACATGCTCTTTTATTTTCTTTCAGAATCATATTTATTCCTTCCCCTCATTACATTCCCACACCAAATTTCCTTTGGAAATTTCCCATTCTACAAAAACTGTCATACTTTCTAGAGCTCATTTGCATCTCCAGGTGTTCATATCAAAGAGAAGATCTGGTATTTGCCTATCTGTGATCTATTTATTTCACTTATTAGTGTGTCCTCCACGTGTATCCATATGCACATAAATGAATCAATCTTGTCATTCTTTATGGCAGAGTAATACTCCATTTTATTAAAAAAAACCACATCTTCTTTATCTAGTCTCCAGTTGATGGGCATCTGGATTGTTTCCAAGATTGAGCTATCACGAACTGAGCTGCTATGAACAAGGGTGTACTTGTCTGGATTGTAGTTTTGAAGGTTTAAGTCCATAATCAACTGGCCTCTTTGGTTTTGGTCCTATGGCAAAGCAGTTACCGAGGCAGGAGCAGTGGTGGAGGGAGGCCCTTCGCAGCACGGCCAGAACAAAACAGAAAGAGGAGCCACGTGCCCCACGGCACCCTTCAGGACATGCCCCCACTGAGCTGAAATCTTGGAGTAGGTTCCGTCTCCTAAAGGCTGCACCACAGCTAAAGGCAACCTTTACCACATGGGCCTTTGGGTGGACATTCCAGATCCAAACTATCACCGTGTGATGAAAGCGGATGAATGAATAAATGTGTGAGGACAAGGTGGGACCCGGACACAACAATGAGGATCCTGCCTTATGAACCGGAGTGGTATTAGCTCTCTGTGCCAGAAGTCGAATTTATACAATCATTACCATCTCATCCTTATCAACAATACTTCAAAATGAAAATCTTTTACTTCCGCTTCTACTTTTGAACTGTACAACTTCGAGCAAATATGAATATGAATGCATATATTAATCAGCTTTTTTCAATTAAAATAAATAGAATCTTTTTAAAAAGAAACTAAATTGAACTATTTTTCCTGACTTGGAGGAGCAAAACAACCACTAGCCGTAAAGTTAGCAAGGTCTTAGAGTAACAACTTGCACATTAAAAACATTTTGTGAAATGTTCTCAACCATTTGCTCACAGTCCCTACCCTTGAGAAAGGAAAGATAATATGGGTATCACTAAGGATTTTTCGAGGAGATCTAGGACAGAAATCTCCCCAGGCCAGTATGGGTTTGTAGATCATATAGCTGGAGTCCCTCTGTCGACCTGCAGGGGGCGCTGCTACTAACTTCCATCTCATGGTTGCCAGGCAGAATTGCACAGGGTCTACATAATGTCTAATTTTTCATGAGATGTGAAATGAGGATTTTTATGTGAAATTTTCTGATTTCTAAATGTTTTCAATTAATTTTTTTTCCTCAAAAGGTCTTCAGAAAAGCTAAACAAAACAAGTCTGTTGACCAGATGCAGCCTGCAGGATGCTTGTTGACTCTTTGGTCCAGGATTTTGCCAGAACCTTGGGAAGCAGAGAAGGACTTGGTTCAGCTCTTTCCATAGGGGTGGCCTCTTTGGGGAGCTGAGATATCTGGACTCAGAACAGTGCAAAGGCAGGTGTCTGCAAGGGAGGAAAAAGGAATCTGTTACTTAAAAGAACTCAGAAATCAAGCCAATGTAAGACTTCTTTTTTAAGTTGTAATTCACATTTATTTAAAAATAACAATTTTGCAGACAAAGAAAATATGTATATGTATACTTATAACATGGCAGACAAATATAAATACAATGTATATTTTAGAAAAATTTATTACATATTAGACAAATGGAATATATGCTTACATTTATTTTTTTAAGAGTACATTAAGGTGAGGCCTGGGATTTGGCTCAGTGGTTCTGGTGTCTGCCTGGTCCTGAGTTTGATCCCTGGTACCACATACCACATTGCCAGGCTTGGTGGCTCAAGCCTGTAATCCCAGCACTCGGGAGGCAGAGGCAGGAGGATTGCTGTGAGTTCGAGGCTATCCTGGGCTACATATTAATTTCAGAGTCAGCCTGAACTACAAAGTGAGACCCTGTCTCAAAAAAAACTAAAAAAAAAGTACATTAAGGTGGATTTTGAAAAAGAGAGCCATTCACTGAAAGTATTACAAAATGTTCACATTTGTGTCAGTAACATTTCCTAGACAGGCATTTTATGAAAACTATGTAGGGCTGGAGGGTTAGCTCAGTGGTTCTGGTGCCTGACTCACAAGCGCAAGGTCCTGAGTTCGATCCCTGGTAACCACATACAATGCTGAGTGTGGAGACTCATGCCCACCAGCAATCAGTACCACATACCACAGTGCCGGGCGTGGTGGCTCATGCCTGTAATCCCAGCACTCAGGAGGCAGAGACAGGAGGATTGCTGAGTTTGAGGCTTGCCTGAGCTACATAGTGAGCTCAGAGCTAGCCTGAACTACAAAGTGAGACCCTGTCTCAAAAAAAAAAAAAACTATGTAAAGATCTAACTTAATCATTAACCTCATAACATCATTTGCAAATAAAGCACATTTTGTCCAAGTGGTGCAAGGGATACACTCAAGAGACAGTCTGCAGAACACTTGACGGCATTCTTGAACTGAATCAGCAAACGATTACTGCTGTTGAGCAGAAGTTTTAAATTTCCACATCAGATCACTTCTTACCCTTTTGGCTAAGATCAAATACAGGATCTATTCTTAGCAGTTTAACGCGTAATATGCCTTCTGCCTGGGGGCAATACATTAAATGGAATTTTGGAGCTGGGAGACAGAGTAGGAGCTTGGTTTATCCACTCCACGCAACAGCCTGGTATAGAAGCACCTCCAGGAATGGAGAACTCCTTGGGGAAAATAAAGGGCCGTAAAGGTCAAATAAAAAAGAAATTCCACATCAGCATGTCTAGACTAAGACCGAAGAAATTAAGTCCACTAGAAACTTTTTTCCAAATTTATTCTCAAGGACTGTAGAAGAAGAAGGGGAATAACATGAACTCCAACTTCCTGTGAACCAGGGAAAAGAACTCACACTCAGTCAGAGCTCAGGCTGCAAGGGTGCAGTTAGCAGGAGGTCCTCACAGTGCTGTATTTTGAGAGGTCAACTGAAGCAAACTTCTTCCATGAGTTTGATGGCTTAATTTTTTATATTTATTGTATGGGGGAAGAGAGACAGCACTGACGCTCCATTTTTATTCTAAAGAATGAAACGTTGTATGATCCTTGCTTTTCTAAGGGTGGAATGGTCACAAATGTAATGCCTGCCAAATGGGTTAAACGAACTAGGCAAACGTTTATTTTTTTTAAAAAAGCTGCTCAGCTGCAAACACATAACAATTACGAGAAGAATTTTCAAAGGTGAGATCATACCAAAATCTCAATAGGTTTTGGTAATATCATACAGGAAGAGGTCGCTGATGGTCTCGTTACCTGGGAACTCAGCCATGCACCTTTTGTTCTCTAGGGGCTGCCATAGCCACACCGGATGTGTTTTCCAACTGCCTCCAGACATTGGCTGCCTTCTATGTCTAAAGTTTACATCTTTCCTCCTTTGCCTCTCCTTCTGTCTCCCACACAGAAGGCTTTTAGATTCTGGAACCAGCTTAAAAACACTTCTAAACTTTGGAGAGTTCTATACATAAAGTTCTATAAGTGATATTTTGATATAAGTTCTATTAGTGATAGATAAGTGATATTTTCATAGAAGTTCCATTAGTGATAGCGTGCCACTTGCTGTCCTGAAATTTGGGCTGTTAAAAGGATTTCTCGGGGCTGGAGATTTAGCTCAGTGGTTCCAGCACCTGGCAAGTGCAAGGTCCCTGGTTCAATCCCCAGTAACCACATACAACAATACCGGGCATGGTGACTCAGGCCCACCAGCAATCAGTACCACATACCACAATGCAGAATATGATAACTCATGCCTGTCATCCCAGCACTCAGGAGGCAGAGGCAGGAGGATTCTGAGTTCGAGGCTTGCCTGGGCTACATAGTGAACTACAGTCTGAACTACAAAGAGAGACCCTGTCTCATAAAAAAAAAAAAAGGCATTTCTCTTGATAAATTGAATCTTTATTGATGTGTACAAAATGGAGGGACAGTTAATGAAATTGTCAGAGGAACAAAATCAAATGAGGTAATAAAGGTAAAGTGCCTGGCAAAATGGCTGACATATAATGAGCATTCATTAAATGTTAGATACTCTTTGACCTAAGAGCAGATAATGGAGGTAGCACCGTATACTATTATGTGCATCTTGATGTTATATTTGAAGTTTGTTCCTTTATCAAAAAGCAGTTGTTTTAAGGTATGACTTGAGAGGACTGAAATCTTAAGTTAGCACACAAATAAAAACATGTAGTTAACTAGTTCTATTGGAACACATTAGACAATTTAAGGATTAATCTGAAACAGAGACAAAAATGGATGAAATTTACTTATTTTTCAGTTAATGGTTGCCAGAATTAATCAAGTCACAAATGTGCATAATTTCTTTTTTTAACAGGAATTTTTAAATGCTTATTCTTAGCAGTTCTGTATGTTAATTTCATGTGAAATGAGTCATTATTAAATGCTTATGAGGAAAACTATTTTTAAGCCATGTGCTCATTTTAAAATGTAGCATTACTTTCTACAGTAAAAATGTGCTAGATTAGTTAACAAGACACCATGACTGTTGGGATGTATGGTCTAAATAGAATACTCTTTTTTGGGGGGTACAAGGGATTGAACTCAGGATCTTGTGCTTGCCAGGTAGTCATATGGTGCCATTGAGCTACATCCCCTACCCCAAGAATACCATTTTTACCGGACTAAAGAAAACTAGACTAAGTTGGCTTAATGTTATTTTGAAACAGGGTGTTAAGTATCATTGCTTGATGGAGAAAGGGCAGATTTTTATTTCCTGGGAATTATATGTCAGAGACAGAGACAGTTGTTTATCCCCTAACATTCACAGAACTTTAGTAAATAAATAAGAGTTTCCTATCTTGTCTCCTATATGGCTTAGGTCCCTTTACCTACCTTTTCTTTTTCTTTTTTTCCTTTTTTTTTTTTTTTTTTGAGACAGAGTCTTGCTTTGTAGTTCAGGCTGGCCCTGAGCTCACTATGTAGCCCAGGCAAGCCTCGACCTCAGCAATCCTCCTGTCTCTGCCTCCTGAGTGCTGGGATTACAGGCGTGAGCCACCACTCCTGGCACTGTGCTATGTGGTATTGATTGCTGGAGGGCGTGAGTCACCATGCCCAGCATTGTTGTTGTATGTGGTTACTGAGGATCAAACTCAGGGCCTTGTGCTTGCGAGGCAGGTGCCGGAACCATTGAGCTAAATCTCCAGCCCTACCTACCTTTTCTTAAAAATGAAACTTGCTACTCTCTTGAGTTTACCTCATTTTGACAAGTATGAATCTATTGATCTATGCTTCAGGAAGAATAGATGTTAACTAATTAAGGAAAATTGTCTTCACTGGACTAAGACCCACAGACAGGGTGCATATATGTTTTCCCCCACAAGAACCTCAGACCCTAGTATTCACCTCAGCTTAGTTCTGGGTCCAATCACAGAAACTTCAGTAACACTAATTTAAGCCTCAATTTGCCATATGGTTATGTTCCAGTGAACCCCACTGTAGGTTGAAAATATTCTGATCAGAATCCATTTAATACACTGAAATTACTTAAATATCATAGCTTATCACACAACATACTACAGAGGATTGGCTGTTTTTCCTTAAAATCTTGTGGTTCATGAGGGGCAGTGGGTATGCCCTACATTATGAGACAGGATCATGACAATGCCACTATCCTGGGAAAAGATCAAAATTAAATATTTAAAGTATGATTATTACCAAACACATATTATTTTTGGATGATTGTAAAGTTAAAAAATTGTTAAATTGAGCCATCATGAATCAGGGATGGTTTATTAAACATGTCTTAGGTGTTATTCCTTCAACAGTGCTCCAGAGTGAGCTGTGGGTGGAAGTGTGGGAAAGGGACTGTTTATAACATATTCCCATTAATTTCTACTGTTCACCTCCTATCTCCCATTAATTTCTATCTCCTGAAGCTCCTATGACTGTTAATCATGAATGGTCAACTTGAATGGATAAGAACACCTAGTAGATTAGTAAAGCACAGTTCTGGGTGTGACGTGGATGACTAACATGGAGACCAGCAAACAGAGAGAAAGACCCATTCAAAATGTAGATGGCACTATCCAATGGACTTGTAGTCTGGATGGAATGAAAAGGGAAAGAAGCGCTCTAACCTTCATGATGGCGTACCCTTGGTGTCCTGGGCGTACCCTTCGCTGCCTCTGCCTTTAGACACCACTCTTCAGTTTCTTCAGCCTTCCAGCGTGGACTGCACTGGCAACTCTGCAGGGAGCTTCTAGGCCTTCGACCTTGAAGTGGTGCTGTGTCTTCGATCCCTCTTGTTTTATGGTTTTCCTCTTCTGGGGGCACACAGCTACTCGATGCTCCACCTGTCCAGCACCCAAAACGCCGTTGTGAACTCTCCTGCCTCTGATCCCATAAGCCTACCTAGTAAATTTCCATGCATAATTATACATTTTTGTTGATTTTGTTCCTTTAGAGAACCCTAACTAATACTTCCCCCTTCTTTGACTTCAAGTATATTTTTCTACTCAAGGAAGTGGATCAA
>PVIC010003471.1:51929-68955 GCA_004025085.1 Thryonomys swinderianus | reverse complement strand
GAGGTTCACTGAGGATAAGTTTGAGCCTGATCCATGCTACTCTGGGTAGCAAAAGACCCCAGGCCCCAGCTCACCACACCTTTTATTCAGCACTTCTTGAGTAACAGAATGTAACTGCCCTGTGGGCAGGGCAAACACCTCCAATAGTCCTAGAGACATTATGCAGATGAAGATCCCCCTGGGCAGGGCAGACACCGGCAATGGAGTAGTTCAGCCTTGAAGCATCACAGCATGTGGGATGACCAGAGTCTTTGTTGTTAGCAAAGGTGAAGGCGAGTTGAGTCCAGAGTCCATCTGCACCAGGAAAACCTGATCAATTTTGACCTTGCAATTATTTCTCCCAAAACATGTTCCCAACACAGGACAGCTGGTGGATGAAAGCACACCACTGACTTACAGAGAGAGCAATGGGCGACTTGCTGGCTGCACCACCAAATCTGCCACCCTTCCTTTGCTTAGTTTTTGTTTGCAGCTCTGAGGTAAACAGCAAACACAGACGTGAAGGAGAGATTTTGGGGAGATGGTACGCTCTCTGCGCTTGACCCATCCTTGCTGGGATCTCTGCTGTCCAGCACAGCAGTCTGGTACCCAGCCTCAGCATCTGCCTAGGGCCCTGGACAGCCAAAAACCAGCCCACTGCAAGAGGGCATCATTTTGGCAAAGGTTTGTAGGAGTGTGCTCCCTGCATCAGGCACTGGCCAGCTCTCCATAACTGAGAGGAGATACGCAGTTTGGCTCATGATTAGCTGGCTCCAGGGCCAAAGTAGCACAGTGGGTGGGCCTGGCAAAGGACAATGGCCAAGAGGCAGAGGGAGAGGAGGAGCATGGACAGTCACACAGCCTTCTAGCACACACTACAGTGACCTCCTCAGCCAGGCCCCACCTCCTCAGGTCCACCTAGCACCATAGCACCATAGCCACCAACTGCATGATAATGGGGATATCTGACATGTGATTTGTCATGAGCAGCCATGCAGTGTGACCACACCACAGCCTGAAAAAGTAGGGCCTTGGACCAAAACCTCAAAACTGAGTTTGAACAAGCCTTTCCGCACTTTTTAGTTTTGAGGAACTGGACCTTCACACTGAGCTACAACCGCAGCTGTTTTTATTTTTTAAGACAAGATCTTGTTAAATTGTTCAGGTGACACTTAAGCCTGGGATGCTCCTGTCTCAGGCTACCAGACTACTAAGCACATGCTGTAAACTTTTCCACTTTCTAAGGTGAGTGTCAGGCATCTTGTTAGATAGCATGAAGAACCTGATTCCACAGTGCCCCCCAAAGAAGCACAGTCTACCCAGCTCTGCGTGCTATGCTTTGGGAAACTTTTCTGGGGCTTCAGAGACCTGTGTGGGCTGGATCACAGTGCTCTGTGTGTGTGCATGTGTGTGTATGTGTGTGCACATGTGCAAACATGCATGTTGATTGAGGATCTTTACACTGAGCTTCATCCCCAGCCTTGTGTGTATATGTGTGTGTGTGTGAGAGAGAGAGAGAGAGAGAGAGAGAGAGAGATGGAGTTTCACTAGGTAATTCAGGCTGGACTGGAACTTGCAGTGATCCTCCTGGCTCAGCCTCCTAAGTGCTGGGATTATAGGCCTGCACCACCATGTCATGGGGCACTGGGGGAGAGGGAAGGCTTTTGCTAAGTTTCTGAGCTGCCCAGGCTGGATTTCAACTTGCACTGACCTGTCTCAGCCTCAGGTGTGCACCAGTACATAGGGTTGCACATGTGTTCAGATACTGTCCATTGGGTAAGGCGCTGTCTTAGATCTGTGTTGCTGCTGTGAAACAACTCTGGGGTATGGCCTTTGCACATGGTAGTTTCTGTTCACCTGACTTCCAAGAGTGCAGCCCATTACCCCCAGATCCAGGGTTCTGATAGGTCTGTCATTCCCCAGACATGCTCTTTGGTGTGACCTGTCCAGAGAAAGGAACTTAAGCGGTTTCTTTTTTTGTTTGAGACAGGGTCTCGATTTGTAGTTCAGGCTGATCCTGAGCTCACTACGTAGCCCAGGCAAGCCTCAAATTCACAGCAGTCCTCCTGCCTCTGTCTCCTGAGTGCTGGGATTACAGGGATGAGCCACCATGTCCGGCATTGTGGTATGTGGTACTGGAGATCAAACTTGGGGCCTTGCTCTTCCCAGGGAGACAGAGAAACCACTGAGCTAAATCCCCAGCCAGCGCAGGATTTTTTTTTTTTGAGACAGAGTCTTGCTTTGTAGTTCAGGCTGGCCCTGAGCTCACTATGTAGCCCAGGCAAGCCTTGAACTCAGCGATCCTCCTGCCTCTGCCTCCCGACTGCTGGGATTGCAGGCTTGAGCCACCAAGCCCAGCATCAGCATAGGTTTTTCATTAAACCAGAAGAAAGCTCTAGAATTTCACTTATCTTATGCATAAAACGTTCTGCTCATCTACCTATGCTGATCAGTGTTAGTCTGTTTCCATTCTCTCGCATGTCCTTTTGAACAGTTTTTGTGGTGTTGCCCTCTGAGGGTATTTTGGGACTGTCTGCCTATCAGCTTGGTGGCAGAAAGCTGTTACTTGTTTGCCTGTGTCCCTAGCACCATGCCAGATTGTGCAGTGGGCCTGGGGCACAAGCAGGAAACAGAGAACAAAAAAAAAAGACCCAAGATTACACAGATCGGAGAACAGTGCCAGGAGCCTAGTGGGCTTGTTCCCAGGAGAGGAGTTGTGCCTTGAAGTGAGAGACTGCGGTTTTTATAATGTTTTGAGGCTATGGTAAGAGGGTCAGACAGAAAAGGTGATTATCTAAAGAATGTCTTTTCCTGGATCTTTTGGTACCTTATGGGTCTTCCAGGAGCACTGCATTGTGCTTTAAAGGCATAGTTTTTATTGTTGTTTATTAGTATGTGTTTGCAGTACACTGTGATTACACTCATTGGGAGTAGGTACATCATTGTGTTTAAAATTACAGGTTTAAAAAAATAAAGTTACAGGTTTAAGAGCTGCAATTTGACAAGGCCCCTTCTTTTGGACTTTAAAAAAGGAAGTGTGAAGGCATAGTCTTCTAGCAGGGGGCTTACTGCCGGCTCACGGGAGAAGGGGGGCCTTACTTTGAGGGTTGTCTGGGCAGCCAGTTCTGGTGTTTAGGGCTTAACCCCTCTACCACCAGGTGGGAAGCTGCTGCTGGCAGAGTGACTTGTCCAGGGAAGAAACATGCAGAATTCACCTTCTTGTCATTTTACAAACGGGGTCCTGGCAGACAGGAGAAAGGAGAGGGAACTCCGACTCCTCCCAAAGAAAAGCCAGCTCCGCCCACCCACCCCAATCTGTGGTGTTTCTCCTGACATGGGCTGCTCTTTCTTTCCTTAGGTAGTATCAGCTCAGTCGAGATTTTTAAATGCCTTCTGCATTTTACACATAAATTTCATTGCTTCACTGAGGTCTTAAAAATTACCCACTTTAACAAGGTATGATGACGCACGTCTATAATCCCAGCCCTCCAGAGGCCGAGGCAGGAGAATTGCTATGAGTTTGACACCACCCTGGGAGACATAGTGAGCTCCAGGACAGTCTAGACTTCATATCCAGACCTACTTTTAGAAAACAAAGTTACACTTACCCATCTGCCACTTCCCTGAAACGGGGCTCTTGTGGCCTTGCTTTGCCTTATTTCACTTTGGACTTTTTTGTCCCCTGGGGCAAAACCTGACCCATAAATACACTGCTGTGCAGGCATGTCCTGAGAGCTGCCCAGTGCTCTCCTTTCCCTGACTCCTGTCTTGGTGGCCACAGTGGTTACTGCAGTGCGTAGACTGCCACTTGGGCTTTGTGCCTGGTGAGAGGAGACGTGTGGACACCCAGCCTCTGTGAGCAACCCATGAACAGGGTTTGGCTTAACTTTTGCTGCAAAAACTACTCTCAGGCCTGTGTGCTCCGCACTCTACCTCAGTCACCTGAACCGTGCAGAGCCTCGGCTATGTTGCCGAGTGCTACTACGTCGCCCCCTGCTGGACATATGACGCATCACATCGGTTGGGCTCCTCTGCAGGGGTCGTAGCCTGGCAGAGCCACTCCCTGACCAAAGTGGAGAGGTTGCAGGGGCCCTGCTCGTTCTTTGAGGTCTTCAGGATTGAGCTTTGCCCATGGTGGGCAAGTACTCCACTACGGAGCTACATCCCCAGCCTTTGCTTTGCTGAGACAGGGTCTCGCTATGTAATTCACGCTGAAATTGAACTCACTATGGGACCAGGGTGGCCTCCAACTCTGAATGATCTTCTGCTTGGAAGCCTCTAGGGTGCTCTGATTACAGGCCTGCGGCACCATGTCCGGTACCAGCCTTTTTTTTTTACTTTTTAAATTCTGAGACCAGGCCTTACTAAATTGCCCAGGATGGCCCAAATTTGAGATTATTTTGCCCCAGCCTCCCAGAGTGCTGGGATTACAGATGTGCATCACTGCTCAGCAAGTCTGATGAATTCCTTTTGTTATTTGAGACAAGGTCTCGATATGTGGTTCATGGTGGTCTCCAGCTCACCGTATAACCCAGGCTGGCCTTGAACTCATCACAGTCCTCCTATCTCAGCCTCCTGAGCGCTGGGATTACACACATCCACCACTATGCTCAGCAAGATGGATGAATTTTGACAAATGTGTCACCGTAACTCACTCAAGACACTCATTCCAACCCCACAGTATGCTCAGCAACTTCCTGGGACCCCTCTAACCACTGCCCCACGGCCAGCTGCTGTGGTTTTGCCTGCTCTGGAGTTTGCAATAAAGGAATCTTGCGTGTTCTCTGTGTCTGGCGCTTCTCTCTTACTATGGTGACTTAGATCCCATGTTGTTATATAGTTCAATGATTTGCCCCCTTTCTAATGCTGAGTGTAAGACTTCATGCATCCCTTGTTGGACATTTGGTGGGTGTCAGTAATTATGAACAAAATGCTAGTAACATTGCCATGCAAATCCTCCCATAGCTAGGTATCTTCAGGTATCTTGGATAAATACATGAGTACACTAGAAATTTACGAAGTGCACACAATAGCACATCCCTATAATCCCAGCTGTTCTGGAGTCTGAAGCAGGAAGATCGTAAGTTTGGGTCAAGCCCAGGCAATTTAGCAAAATGTTATCTCAGAGTAAAAACCAAAAGGATGGCTCCTGCTTCCACTGTTTAGCAGGTTGCTTCCCAGTGGGTGAGCCAACGTGGGACTCCTGGGGCAGCTGTGGTGAGGCCACTGTTGATCCAAATCTGCTGCTCATGTAGCTGCTGCCTAAGAATGGTGCTCTGTCCCTGGTACACTGGGCCCAGGGCATCCTGCAATAGGCTTCTCTGTGGGGTTTCAACTAGAGGTTCAGAGCAAACATAGGCCCCAGGTCACAGAGATTCAGGGGCCACAGGGCTAAGTCTGCAGTATGGGTGAGGGCCAGGAGGGCCAGTCAGCTCCTGCACTCACCTGTCCTGGGAAGACTGACACAGAGCCGAGGTCTCTGTCTGGAGAGGCTGGCTGATCACAGGGAGCAGGAGGAGGTGTGACCTGCAGGTTTGGAGCCCTGCTCTGGTGTGGTGAGTTCCAACACAGATGCAGAGGCAACACCAGATTCTAAGAACCTTTGACAGCTGCTGCTGGGGTTAAACCCAGGACTGTACATTGAGTTACCTACCCAGCCTCTTTTTTATTTGTTTTTAAAATCTAATCTTGATGGGTGAGGACTTAGGTCAAGTGGTACTGTGCCTACCTTGGAAGCACAGGGCCTGAGTTCAATCTCCAATACCTCAAAAAAAATCTATTTTTGAGACAGGGTCTTTCTTAATCCCTAAATTGCACATACTGGGCTTAAGCGTTTGATCTTCTTGCCCCAGTCTTGAGACTGCTAGCATTAAAGGTGTGTTTGAGACAGGATCTTGCTTTGTAGTTCAGGGTGGCTCTGAGCTCACTATGTACCCCAAGTTAGCCTCAAACTCACAGCAACTCTCCTGCCTCTGCCTCCCAAGTAATTGGATTACAGATGTGAGCCACCGTGCTGGGCACTGTGGGGTGTGGTGCAGGGATCAAATTCAGGACCTTGTGCTTTCGAGGTAGATGCTGTAACCACTGAGCTAAATCCCTGCCCCTTCTTTTTTTGAGACAGGGTCTAACTGTATGGCTCAGGATGGCCTCAAACTTGTGGTCCTCCTGCCTCACCCTCCTGAGTGCTGGGCTCACAAGTGTACACCACTACACTGGCTCTAGTTTTACTTTTTTCTCCAAATTGGATTCCTTCCTTCCCCTTTCATTCATTCATTCTTTCCTTCCTTATCTCTCTCTCTCCCTCCCTCCCTCCCTCCCTCCCCCAACCCAGCCTGGAAGTCACAGTGTTCCTCCTGCCTCTGCTTCCTGAGTTCTGGGGTTATAAGCAAGTGCCACCATTCCTGGAGTTATTCCTTTTTCTAATTGGCTTGGCTATAATTTCTAGGGTAGTGTTGAACAGAAGTGGTAAAAGTACACTTTGTGTTCACCAGTACTGTTTTACTTGCCCAAGAATGAAAAACGCAGTGCGCCAGGGCTGCAGGTTGTTTAGGACATGCTTTGGAAAGCAACCCAATCATGCTGGTCTCCTTGAACGGGCCTCCAAGCAGCTGGGGCTCTCAGCTCCTCAGCAGTCCGATGAGCTCCAACAGGCTGTAAGAGGGACCAGGCAGGTTCTGCAAGGACTCCAAGCCCAGGTGGGACTGGCACTTTCTCCAGGTCCCCTCAGGGTGTGGCCTGGCTGCACAAGGAAGCAATGATCCCACCTCTGTAGCTTCCCGTGTGGGTGTTATGCCTGTGCCTTCCTGTGAAGAGATACTGCAACACATACTGCCCACACTGGGCAGCCAATACCCCTGTGTCTGCTTTGCTTCCCCTCTGGCTTGGCCCTCATCACCTCTCCCCAGACATCTGCTTCCTGTATTTTTCTTTTGCAGTGTTGGGGATAGATTCCAGGGGCTTCATAATGAGCTGCATCACCACCATGTTAAACTTTTTTGAGCATTCAGGAGACTGAGTCAGGGAGACCACTGAGTATAAGGCCAGTCTGGGCTACATAATGAGACTGTGTCTCAAAAAAAAATAATAATAATAAAAAAAAGGGATTTAGCTCAGTGGCTTCAGTGCTTGTCTTGCAAGCACAAGGTCCTGAGTTCTATCCGCGATAAACAAACAAACAAACATTTTAAAATAGAATCTTACTAAATTGCCCTAGCTGGGTTTAAACTTGCCAGTTTCCTGCCTCAGACCTCTAGAGGTTTTTTTTTTTTTTTTTTTGCTTTTTGGAGACAGGGTCTCGCTTTGTAGTTCAGGCTGGCCCTGAGCTCACTATGGTGCCCAGGCAAGCCGCCGCGAACTCAGCAATCCACCCGTCTCTGCCTCCCGAGTGCTGGGATTATAGGCGTGAGCCACCACGCCCAGCATTATATGTGGTAACCGGGGATCGAACTCAGGTCCTTATGCTTGCGAGGCAGACGCCGGAACCACTGAGCTAACCCTCCGGCCCCAGACCTCTAGAGTTTTGAAGAGCTTTTTTTTTGAGACAGGGTCTTGCTTTGTAGTTCAGGCTGGCTCTGAGCTCACTATGGAGCCCAGGCAAGCCTCAAACTCAGCAATCCTCCTGCCTCTGCCTCCCGAGTGGTGGGATTACAGGCGTGAGCCACCATGTCCGGCAGACCTCTAGAGTTTTAAATTACAGGCCTGTGCCACCATTTTATTTTTTGTAATTTATAATCTGGCCTTCCCTTCAATTCACCATGTAGTGCAGGATGGGCTTCAACATGCAGTTCTCCTGCCTCAGCTTCCCAAATGTTGAAATTATGGCCATGAGCCATCATGCTCAGCTATTCCCAGTCTTTAAAAATTATTGCTTAAAAATTTTACTTATTGTGATGTAGCAGGATTCTCTCAGAGAGGTGGACTCTGAGGCTTTTTCCAGGAAGTAGTGTTTATTTGTGCTGTCACAGGCCTCAGTGGGTTAATACCTGAACATGGTGACATGCATGTCTCTCCTGTAAATGGACACACGAACATGCCATGGCTTGTTCTATGTATAGTGCAGTGCTGTAACTACACATGCATATCTAGGAACTATGAGCCATGTTGCCTTTCTTGGTTCTGAAGAGGCTCCCCGACCAGGACAGTCCTTTGGGAGGGGCCCAGCAACTCTGCTGGGGGAAAGGTCCTGTTGCAGTGAAAGAGGGTCTTTTTTTTTGAGACAGGATCTTGCTTTGTAGTTCAGACTGGGCTTGAGCTCACTGTGTAGCCAGGGAAGCCTCAAACTCAGCAGTCCTCCTGCCTCTGCCTCGCAAGTGCTGGAATTACAGGCGTGACCTACCATGCTCGGATTGTGATGTGTGATACTGATTGCTGGTGGGTGTGAGTCACCACACCAGGTATTTTTGTATGTGGTTGCTGGGGATCGAACCAGGGACCTTGCATTTGCTATGCAGGCACTGGAACCACTGAGCTAAATCTCCAGCCTTGAGAGAGAGAGTCTTCTTAAGGAGCCTAGGAAGGTCTCAAACTTATCTCTCTGCCTCAGTCTCCCAAATGCTAGGATTATAAGGTGTGTACCACAATGCAGTCACCATACTTGTTTCCAGGGCAGCAAGGTATCTGCTTCCCAGGAGCACTAATTCCCTGCCTGGTCCTAGGGCCAGCCCTGGCCACCCTGGCCATTTGAGCTGCTGCCCTGGGGCCCTCCATGCTGCTTACCCACCAGCACCTGGGTCAGGGACTCAGGAGACACTGCTTTTGCTTGTGTCTGGCCAACATGCCCACCTCCCCTTAGTGTGGAGGCCCCAGGTCTACTGCTTGAGCTCTACAGATGATCCAGCCCTGGACCACTAACTGAGCCTTGACTTCCAGCCCCTCACTCAGCTGGATCCCTACTGGCCACCTGCTGGGACATCTGTGCACTCCCTGGTAGCTTCCAGCATCAAGCAGGCAGGTGACACAAGCCTCATGGGCATCACATCATTTCCCTTAGCAGTTCTTTTCCTGGGCACATTTCTTCGGGATCATGCTGACTACACTAATTCTCCCACACAGCCAAAAAAGGTGGCTGGAGTTACCCCAAAAATAGTGGTAAGGGAGCTCCTACAGGTGACTCCCCCCCAAGTCTTCCCGAAATGGGACCTGTTGAGGTTCCCCAGATGGAGAAGCTGTTCAACTGTTCCGTGGTCAGTCCAGAGCACTGATGACAGCCTCACTCATAGTGTGTCCTTGTGGATATGTCCTATGTCCACAAAAATATGTCCTATGTCCAGGGCAGCAGGCCAGAGAATGGGGTTAAAGGAATAGGGCTCAAAGTCGTCAAGTTCCACATGTTCAGCAATACACTGGGTCTTTTTGAGTCTGAGGGAATGATCTAAGTGGATCAGTATCTGGGAACGTTCAAGGTGCAGTTGGGTTCAATCCTGCAGGGAGAGTACATACCAGCCTGGTGCCAGAGTGGTTAGGGATTGTCTCCAGCTGGAACACAAGGTGGAGGACTGGGGATACCCAGGGTAAACACATGCTCAGACACACACCCTGGTCAGGACCCTGTTGAGTCACTTCAGCAAAGTAAGACACCAAACCAAGTGGAAGACAGCAGATTCCAGGAAAGAGGACCCATGGCGGGAGGAAGCAATGCTGGGGCCATGGAGAAAAACTCCCTAGAGAGCTGTGTGGCAGGCTGGACAGCAGCTGGTGTAGGCTGGAGAGGCAAAGTGCATGGCTGGAATATGGGAAGCCCTGGGTTTCAACCACACACCACAAAACCCTAACTAAAAAAAAAAAAAAGTACTGGCATGACTCAGACTTTAAAACAAAGACATAAAAAAATGTTGGGTAAATCATACAGAGTGGAACATTTATGTAATCCTAGCACGCTGGGAGGATAAGGAAGGAATCTAACTGGGGAACTTAGCGAGACCCTGTTCAAAACTTAAAAATGATCAGAGACATAGTTCAGTCCTCAACTCCTGGGTTTAATCTCCAACAATGAAAAATAAATTGGTTAAACCTGAGGTGGTGGTGCACAGGAAGGTGTATTGAAAATTTGAGCCCTCCTTGGTCAATTCAGCGATTGAGACCCTATCTCAAAACAAAGAATAAAAATAAGGACCAGGGATTTAGCTCAGTGGTTCTGGCATCTGCCTTGCAAGCGCAAGGTCCTGAGTTTGCTCCCTAGTACCACATACCACCATGCCGGGCCCATGCCTATAACCCCAGCACCCAGAGGCAGAGGCAGGAGCATTGCTGGGAGTTCGAGGGTAGCTTGGGCTACATAGTGAGCTCAGGGCCAGCCTGAACTACAAAGCGAGATCCTGTCTGAAAGAAAGGAAAGAAAAAAAGAATAAACTAAAAAGGGGGATGTAGCTCACTGGGAAGTGCCTGTGTTAGCCCCCAGCAGAGAGAAAAAAATAGGGTGCAGTTATGCACACCTATAATGTCGACTAAATTGGAAGACAGGCAGGAGAATCACAAACTGGGGGCGTGAGAAATTTAGTGGGAGCCTTTCTCAAAATGTAAAATATGCCCGGCATAGTGATGCACGTCTGTAATCCCAACACTCAGGAGGCTGCAGCAGGAGGATCACCACGAACTCGAGGCAAGCCCGGGATAGAACAACCGACTTCATGAAAAAAAATTAAAATATAATATAAGATGCCTTTTTGCTGCAACTCGGGACTTCATGAAAAAAGATTAAAATACAATAGAAGATGTCTTTTTGCTGCCTGTTCGGAGAAAGATGTCAGGCGTGGAGCCTCCGCGTGCACAGAGACGGAAAGCGACCTCGGGCAACCCCTGCGCAGGCGCAGATAAGGCTCACTAGGGCCAGTGCGTCGGGGCCGCCCCCTACGCACTTTCTTCCACCGGTACATCACCACCGTCCGTGGTCGGTGTTCGCGCTCCCAGTTCAGTCAGGCGAGGGGCTCGCTCCTTTTGGGCCCCGAGCTCTCCTCAATATACGGCCTTTGCCACAATACGATCGCAGAGACACAAAATACCCTTCCGGGGAGCCAATGCAAACCGAGTCTGTGCGCAGGCGCGAGGTCCCTTGGAAGAGCCCGCCCCGCCCCACCCCCGCCCCCGCCCCCGCCCCCTGGCCCGGTGGATCACGCGCAGGTGTTCTTGGGAGCGTCCGCCCCGCCCCCTAGCCTGGTGCCGCGAACTACAGCTCCCGGTAGGCAATGCGGCGGTCCGGGACCTGAGCAGGTGTCGCGACGGGCGGCCGGGTGGGCTGGGGCGCGGCGGGGCGGCCTGACCTGAGGCCTGAGCAACCGAACACCGGATCCGCCGCACGCGCCAGGACAGTCGACTGACGACTGGGTGCAGGATAGTCGCTGCCCAGTCCCCATTCACGCCCGGGCCGAGCGCCTAGGAAAACTCAGGGCAAGTGGGGGCCGGGCCCGGCGGCCTCCCCGAGTCTAAGGTGGTGGCAGGGGTCGGGCGCGCCGGGGGAGCGGGGCGGAGGTGGGGATCTCGTCTGGAGAGTGCAGCGGATGCAGTAGCTTCGCGTCTCTCGCCTCTGGGCCGTCGCTCGTGCCCTGTTCGTCCGCAGCCTCGGCCGGGCATCGCGTGGGGCCCGACGTCCGCAGTCTGGGCTGACCGCGGCCGACGCAGAGGTCCTGGCCTCCGAACCCTGAGCGCCCCGGGGCGGGACCCAACGTTGGGGACGCGCCCTGTCGCAGGTGCTAACTGTGTGTTTCGGCACTCTGGCCGCAGGGTTGGATCGCTCCGTGCTCGCGCCGAAGCTCTGCTTGGTCGAGGTCAGTCCCTGGGGTCCAGGCGTCAGGGCTGAAGCCCGAGCCTCAAGGCGGGCCAGGACTGTAGGCTGGTGACAGGTGAGCGTTGGGCCAGCTATGGCCTCATAGCTGGCGTCTGGTGCGTTTACTCTGTGGATGCGGTTTGGTCCTTAGTCGGTGGCTTGTCAGTAGGGTTGTTTGTATTTGAGTGTGCATGTGTATGGGCGGGGTGGGGGGTGACCCTCAGAACCAATTGAGAAGAAAAACAAAAGGTGCTAGACAGGCTTCTGATGGGCCCCAGCTGAGTGGGCGGGAGAGAGCAAACCAAGCGCAGGAATCCTGGTGAGCCTGGCCCTTCAGGGAAGGTCGCTGGCTCCCCGTTACACCCGGGCCTGTTGCTACAGGTGCAACAAGTGTCTTGAGTGTTGCTCTTGTGCCCAGGGTGACAGCTAACAGACTTCAGCTAGATGCCCAATGTTAGCATGCTAAGACCTCAGACCGCCTGGCTGTTTCCCCAGCAGAGTCTCAATAATTGTAACCCCTACTCCTTAGTTGGTCTCTATGGCACCCAGGACGTCCAGCTCCATCTTGCAATTGTTGTCCAGTGGCAGGAGCCTGGGTTACACTGCTTTTGGCCAGTTGACTGCCACATACGATGTCTGCTTGGCAGTGTCCTTGGGCACAGCTGAAGTGTTAGGAGTAGGACAGCCTCATATCCTGTCCTGTCTGCATCATGCAACTGTTCTGAATAAAAGCAATCTGATAACTTCATTGCTAAACATGATTTAACTTCTGTACCTATGTAAAGCTGTCTAATAAAGTATTCACAAATAGGGAATAGTGTCTTCCTGCACCTGTCTCCCAGGGCTTCTGTCCTCTTAAGTGATAGAAGGTTCTTGTGGAAAGAGGTGCCTGTGGGCAGCAGCAGCCCCACTGGCTACTGTGTGCTTATACTGGCAAATTCTAAGTGTGTAAAACTACCTTTAAAACCATTTTTCTCCAGAGTGGTTCGCTGGCTGTGCGCTTGATTTGCTGTGTTCTGTGTTGGCAATGGCTGGCAGCTTTCCCCTGGGAATGTTGGTGTCTGGGCAAACATGTGACCTAGGAAGGAACAAGTAAACACCTGGGATGCTGACTCGAGGTTATCTTGTGCTCTGAGGTGAGTTCTGATTTCTCTAAAGCACATTTGCTGATGGACTCCTCTCACTCTGATGGGCCTGTAGTCTTGTAGACTTCGTAGCAAGCTGAGGGCCTCCAGGTGCCAAACAGGGGCGTAATTTCAAAACCCAGAGTAGCCAGCAAGTCCAGCATTTCTGGAGAAGGAAACAAGTGGGAAACACTGTGAGTCTGTTTCCGCTGAGATAGTAGCATGTATAGTGCACTGCGGTATTCAGCATTCTGAAGTATGAAGTGTGCGTTTCATGTTTAGGAGAGAGATGGCAGAGGATGGCTCGGCCTTGTTCTGTGGTTTGAGGTAAGGCATTCCATGTCCCTGGAGCTGGGAGTGCTACAGCTTCTAAACTCACTCTGGCTGGGTGCAGTCCTGCAAGGTCGTGTCTGTCCCCATGAGGCTTCAGGAGGCCAGTTCGGAGTCTTGGGCAGCTGTGGGGGTCTCCACTTTCCTGGCAGTCTTTGGCCCAGAGCTGACCCACTTGCAGGGTGCTCAGGACTCTCAAGAACCTTCCTCTGTGCCTAGAGCTGTCAAGGTTAGGGCAAGAAGGAGCACAGAGGCAGCCTGAATCTAGTAGTAGTCAGGAGGCTGAGGCAGGGAGGTCCTAGAAGGAGGTGAAGTGTCCTGGATGCACCTGTCCCAGAAGGTCTGGGTGGCAGTCCTCCAGGATAGGGCCTCTGTACCTACCACTCAGTGGGGATTCCTCTCCCTGGCGTCCTTGGCAGTGCAGCACCTACCTGAGGTCTGCAGTATGGTTGGGCTGGGTGCTAAGTGCTGGGCATCTAGGGCCTTTCCCAGACTAGCTCAGAGCCTGAGTATAGTAGCCCAAGGCCCACCATGCTCCGGCTGCCCCACCCCAGCCCTAGATGAGGAGGTGCTTGTCACATGGCCTGAAGAGGACAGTGATGGTCAAGGAAGCCTAGGGGACAAGCCTCTTGTCAAGTCTCACTCCAAGGATGCCAGACTGCCTATGGCCCCTTGCTCTCTGTGAGCAGTGAAGGTGGCAAAATCCCCATACCACCCTAAGGTATATTTCCTAAAGAGGGGAGTGGCAACTGAGGGCCCTTCCCTAATCTGCCTGAGTCTCACTGCTGACTTTCTGCTTCTGACTACCCAACGCCCTGGTGAGACCTCCTGGGGATCCCACCCTGGAGATCCAGGGTCTGAGGGAGGGAGCCCTGAGGCTGTGTGTATAGAATCTGCATGGTATGCAGAACATGACTAGTGCTGACATGGCTGGGCCCAGACACAACAGTGATGAAGACCAGGCAGGGAGGCCAAGGGGAGGAGAGAGCGGCCACCCACCTGGTTCCCTGTGTGTCCAAGGAGGTCAAGCCTGGGTGCTCTGCAGGCCTTAGAGCCCTGTCCTTGTCTGTCTCATGTGACTGTGTACTATGGGACAGTTGGAGCCATCACCCAAAGCTTAGCTCAGGAAAGAGGTCCACCTAAGGCCATGCCAGGTTAGGTACCTGAGGACAGATGCTGGCATTGCCAGAATGGGGGTACAGGAAGGAGGTGACACAGAGACTCCCCAGGCTTCAAGTGCTCACACATCCTGGTGCTCAGGGGAGGCTGTGGAGTCCAGCAGGTGCACTGAGCATGGCCTGGGCTCCTCCAGGCCCTCCTTCCTTAGGGAGTGCTGGGCACTGGTCCTGATTCTGGGCAAGAGACCCTTCCAAGGTGCTGGCTTCTATGATCCAACTCTGGTGGGCTCCTTTGAGAGAGAAGCTGGGTGGCTAGCCAGGATTAAAAGCTGCCTGGTTGTACTAAAAACACCAGGTCTAATAGCAGAGAGGTATTGGCCACTCTTGGCTCCTCTGGCATGGACTACCCAGTGCCCCTGGCAGCCTCCTGCTGCCCTTCGTGCAGGGGTCATTGGTTGAAGCTTGGTCCTGATGGTGCTGGATCCTCTAGGTACCTCCACCTTCTTCTCTCTTTTTTTTTTTGAGACAGGGTCTCACTTTGCAGTTCAGGCTGGCCCTGAGCTCCCTATGTAGCCCAGGCAAGCCTGGAACTCAGCAATCCTCCTGTCTCTGCCTCCCGAGTGCTGGGATTACAGGCGCGAGCCACCATGCCCGGCACTCACCTTCCTCTCTTGGAACCACTAGCCACCCCTGTGTGGTTGGGGGTGCCTGGGGTGTGTGTGGGTTCATGCTTGGGGCACCCTTCTCTGTCTTGTTGGAATGGCCAGGGGACCATAAACTAGCAGTGGCACATATGGTGGGAGCTGGAGTGAGGCTGATCTGCCAGAGATGGAGTATGTGCAATATGGTTCAGGTGGTCACCAGCTGGCAGTGCTTGGGATGTTTCCCCTAGTCCTTCCTCTTGGTGCTGAGCTGGGTTCAGGGGCTGGCAGTCAGGGTGTTCCCTGCTGGCAGGGCCTGTGGCCGGGTGTCTGCTTGCACTAGTGTGAGTCTGTATTGCCTGAATGAGGCCTGCTTTTGCTAAGTGGGAATGTTGGAGTGGAGGGGACCCCTCCAGGTATCTGCCACCCTTGGTTAATTCTGACAGGCTCCTGGCAGGAAGAAGGGATGTGTGGATCTCCTGGCGATGGTGCCTCTGCCCTCAGGGGCAGTATCACCACTGTGCCAGCAAGTCTGGGTCTCATCCTTGGCCTCTGCCTGCAGAGACCAGAAGCTGGCAGAGCTAGCCCAGCTGGTGGTGTTATAGGTCAGGCCATGGTTCTGTGAGGGGCAGCAGGGTGACCTCCTCTAGCACAGACCCCATGGGGACTGGGGCCTTTGCCAGGAAGAGTGTGGGGCTGGCCATCCAGTGGGTCTATGTCCTGTGCCTACCATGGTTGTGCTGTTCAGGTGGCATGCGGTGCCAGGCTGACCTGGGAGCTCAGGGTCTATGGTTGTCGCAGGAGCCGAGTGCTGTTTCCTCTGCTGCTGTGGGTCTTGAACACTCAGTTTGCTTACCATCGCTGGCTGGGACCACCCAGGATGTCACATAATGCCCACGCTGGTTGCCACAGAGCCCTGCCCTTTGGGCTTGCTGCCAGGGTCAAGGAGGGGACGAACAGCATTATATTGGTGACCCTTGGCTGGTGATAGAGAGGTGAGCCCCATGGCCACAGAGAGGCATGGGACAGGCAGAGATTGGGGAATCATCGCCAAGAGTTCTGCCCCTCCTATGAGCAGAAGAGGAGGAGCCCCTGCTATTGAAGCCTGCCTGCTCTCAGGCTTCTGTGTCATGTCAGGGAAGGGTCTTCAGAGCCTGCTGAGGGAGGAAGGGGCTCTGAAGAAGCAGTGCCCCACCACCTGGGCCAGGAGAGTATGGTTCTAACACCCTGGTACCCACCTGCAATCCCTGCCATGCCAGAGGGTGAGGCCAGAGGACAGGAGGTCCAAGCCTCACCCAGTAGGACAAGCCCTGCCCTAAATGAGCAGGCTAGGAGTGTAGTTAAGTGTGAGTGCTCTAGTACTAACCAGTGAGTCAGTAAGTCTACCTGCTCCTGAACAGCCTGCCATGCTGGGCAGAGGTCGGGGGAGAACAGTAGAAAGCTGAGCTGGCTGAGAGATTCCTGCCTGAGACTCTGAGGGGGTGCAGCCCTCAAGCCCAGCCTCTGGGTATCACTCTGCTCTGGTCGAGTGGTGGGCTGCTTACATAGGCCTGGCTCTGGAACATCCCTGAGACTTGGGCCTATGCTCACACAGATACTTGCTCCTGAGCCTGGCTCTGGCCCTCCTCACCACCCTTCTCACCCCCCTTCTCACCGCCCAACTGAAGCCATGGAATGGAGCGTCTGAAGTGGCCAGGCCCAGGTGACAGGGACAGGGTCCCTGGAGAAGGTCCAGGTAGGGTTGCCAGTGTTCTCCCCTTATGGCTCACCAAGGGAAGTGTGGCCTTAGTATCCTGTGGTTGAGCACTGTGGTACTTGCCCCGACCACACTGGTCTTCAGCTATGCCCTAGCCACCCTAGATGAACCTGTGTCCTGGAGCCATTTTTCTAGTCCTCTTCTCTTGACCTTGACAGGGCACTGGGTGGCTCCTTTCTTTGCCACAGGGCCTACCTGTTAAAGGAGGTAAGTAGAGGTGGCTCCCTGAGCCTTCTCCCTGTCTAGATCTTGGCTTTTGACAAACTGGCCACAGTAGTACTTAATCTGTAATCCTAGCATTCTTTTTTTTTTTTTTTTTT
>PVIC010003471.1:0-51829 GCA_004025085.1 Thryonomys swinderianus | reverse complement strand
CTAGCATTCTTGGAGGCTGAGACAGGAGGTTCAAACCTAGATTTGGTAACATAGGGTTAGCCCTAAACCTAACCCATTACCCCAAACAAAACACTACCAACAAATGCATTCATTTTTTTTTTTTTTTTGAGACAGGGTCTTGCTGTGTAGTTCTGGCTGGCCCTGAGCTCACTATGTAGTCCAGGCAAGCCTCGAACTCAGGAATCCTCCTGCCTCTGCCTCCCCAATTTTTTTTTCTTTTGAGACAGGGTCTCACTTTGTAGTTCAGCTTGCCCTAAGCTCACTGCATAGTCCAGGCAAGCCTTGAACTCACAGCAATCCTCCTGCCTCTGCCTCCCAAGTACTAGGATTGCAGGTGTGAGCCACCAGGCCTGGCATTGTGGTGTGTGATACTGATTGCTGGTGGGCGTGTGTCTTCACACCTGGGATTGAATTTGGGACTTTGCATTTACAAGGCAGATGCGGGAACCACTGAGCTAAATCCCCAGCACAACAATTGCATTCTTTTTTTTTGAGACAGGGTCTCGCTTTGTAGTTCGGGCTGGCTCTGAGCTCACTATGTAGCCTAGGCAAGCTTCGAACTCAGTAATCCTCCTGTCTCTGCCTCCCGAGTGCTGGGATTACAGGCATGAGCCACCACGCCCAGCCCTGTGATATGTGGTATTGATTGTTGGTGGGTGTGAGTCTCCACGCCCAGCATTGTATGTGGTTCCAGGGATGGAACTCAGGACCTTGAGTTTGTGAGGCAGGCGCTGGAAGTACTGAGCTAATCCTCCGGCCCAACAATTGCATTCTTATTAACAAGACTAGTCAAGACTGGTCCAATGTAGAAAGTGAACCCACAAGACATGGGGGCTTAGCTTCAGGTGCTCTGCAATTGCTGTCTTATTTGCGGTCTACGGCCATCCCACCCTGAACTCGTCTGATCTCATTTGCAGACTGCTGTAAATGGAGTTTCCGAGGTACACACTCTCACTGCTGTCCTGCAGTGTCCATCTGTGGGCTTTACCTCTCAGTATATATAGTGAGGAGAGTTTGTGGTCCCTTGGGGGCTAAAGGAGGCTCTGAGGCAGGAAGATTGCAAGTTCATGTCTGCCCTAGAAAACTTATGGATTTAGTGAGACTCAGTCTCAAAAGAAAAGGTATGGAAGTTGGGCATGAGATGCATACCTGTAACTGTAGCACTCAGGAGGCTGAGATAGGAGGATCACTGTGAGTTTGAGGTCAGCCTGGGCTATATGGTGAGTTGAAGTCTAGTCTGGACTGGATAGGGAAACCCTGTCTCAAAAAAACAGAAAAAGGAAAACCACTACACACAAGCCACTGTGACCCCATTTCTTCTTAGAAAACACAGGGTAGGAGCTTCAGAGGTACCACCCCTGTGCTAGGCACTGTCCCACAGGTGAAGTCCAGGACAGTCCTGCACCTGGCAGTATCTGATCCTATTTTGTTGTCTCCTATTCCTTACTGCTTTGCCTGGCCTTTCTTACCCATTTCAGAGCTCCTTGGCCCTTCACACAAGTCCTCTGAAGGACCATGGGTAGCAGACATCTTCCCTCATTGGCAGCCCCAGGCCTCCCTTGGTTATGTAGAAAAATAGTCTGTTTTCTTCTGGGAGTGGAATAGTCTATTTCAAACCACTCTCTTTGGTGCAAATCCAGTCATTGTAAAATGCAGGGCTGGGACTACAGCTCAGTACTAGTGCCCTAAAGGGCTCAGTACATTTGCAGTCTGAGTTAGATTCCCAGGGTTCCCCTTGAGAAACCAGACAAAATCTGGACGTATTAATGAAGTGCTGGGTCCCCGCACCTAGCAGCTGCCCCCAGCATTCCTGTCCCCTTGGGCTGCCGTAGGTCTTTGGTTTGTTCTCTGCTTTGCAGGCCCTGCACCTCTCCAAGAACAGGGTCCTGTGGGCTGACCGGCCCCCACTCACTTGATGGTACTCTGTGCTACAGGTCTGAGGAACCTGCCCACCATGGACCCAGACCCCCAGGCAGGCGTTCAGGTGGGCATGCGCGTGGTGCGTGGTATGGACTGGAAGTGGGGCCAGCAGGATGGAGGTGAGGGCGGTGTTGGCACCGTAGTGGAGCTGGGCCGGCATGGCAGCCCCTCAACGCCTGACCGCACCGTCGTGGTGCAGTGGGACCAGGGCACCCGCACCAACTACAGAGCTGGCTACCAGGGTGCCCACGACCTGCTGCTCTATGACAACGCGCAGATAGGTACGTAGGCGCCTTGGTGCATGAGGCCACTGGCTGCTGGCCAGGCCACGAGGAGTCCCTGCCAGCACCCCCTGCTGATGACACATCATCCGGTCACCAGGTGTCCGACACCCCAACATCATCTGTGACTGCTGCAAGAAGCACGGACTGCGGGGCATGCGCTGGAAGTGCCGTGTCTGCTTTGACTATGACCTCTGTACGCAGTGCTACATGCACAACAAGCATGACCTCACCCATGCCTTTGAGCGCTACGAGACGGCCCATTCCCGCCCGTGAGTTCCCATGGGGCCTCTCTCTGAGTGAGGGAAGGCGAGTCCTTCTAGGGCCTTTTTTTTTTTTTGAGACAGGGTCTCGCTTTGCAGTTTAGGTTGGTCTTGAGCTCACTATGTAGCCCAGGCAAGCCTCGAACTCAGCAATCCTCCTGCCTCTGCCTTCCAAGTGCTGGTGCTGGGATTACAGGCATGAGCCACCATGGCCGCCACTGTGGTGTGTGGTACTAATGCTGGTGGGCATGAGTCACCATACCCAGTATTGTATGTGGTTACTGGACCGAACTCAGGACCTTGTGCTTGCTAGGCAGGCACCAGAACCATAGAGCTAAATCCCCAGCCCTTCAGAGCCATTCTTAAGGAAGAGCCAGAGTCATGGTTACTCTGGGGAAAGAAGCCAAGTCCCCAAGAAGTTAATGCAGGTGCTGTAGCCAGGGTTGCCTTTGTGCCCAGCTTCTCAATAGAGTTGCATATAGGTGCCGGAGGTGGCCTATGTATAGCCACACAGACTGCAGTGGCCACCGAGGTAGCCAACATCCCTGGCAATCACCAGACCTGGCAGCAAGGCCTCTGGCCAGGCGGTCACCTGGGAGCCAGCTGCTTGCACAGCTGGGAATGGCCCTGGGCAGAGGGGCTGGGAGAGGGTTCTCCGCCAGCCTGCATGTCACCAGATGTCCCCTGTCCTGACCCTGAGTGGACAGGAAAGAGTGTTCTTTAGGTCCCAGCTTCCAGCCCAGCCCAGCCTGCTGGGTAGGAGACTGAGGGCTGTGTGGCTCTGTGCCGGGTTCTTGTGGAGCCGCCTCCTGGGGTGCGCAGGGCCTGGCCTGCTACAGGGCAAGACTGACAGTGTCCTGTATAGCCAGGTCTGGCTCTCTTGCAGTGTTACACTGAGTCCCCGCCAGGGCCTCCCACGCATCCCTCTCAGAGGCATCTTCCAAGGAGCGAAGGTGGTGCGAGGCCCCGACTGGGAGTGGGGCTCTCAGGATGGTGAGTGGTGGCCAAGGAGGGCAGATGGGCAGCTTGGACCCGGGGCACAGGCCCACCATCTGGTGGGGATGCTGTCTCCCCAGGAGGGGAAGGGAAACTGGGCCGTGTGGTGGACATCCGTGGCTGGGACGTGGAGACTGGCCGAAGTGTGGCCAGTGTGACCTGGGCCGATGGAACTACCAACGTGTACCGTGTGGGCCACAAGGGCAAGGTGGACCTCAAGTGTGTGGGCGAGGTGGCTGGCGGCTTCTACTACAAGGAGCACCTCCCACGGCTTGGTATGGATGACCCCACTGCCCACCCACCCTGGCTTGGTTCCTGGGCACTGCTGAGGCCTGGCCTGCCACCCTCCCTAGGCAAGCCAGCAGAGCTGCAGCGCAGGGTGAGTGCCGATGGCCAGCCCTTCCAGCGTGGGGACAAGGTGAAGTGTCTGTTGGATACAGATGTCCTGAGGGACATGCAGGAGGGCCACGGCGGCTGGAACTCCAGGATGGTGGAGGTGAGCCACCTGGCCAGCTGAGCCGCATGTGCCCTCCCCTCCCAAGCCCTCTGCCTGCCCCAGCCATAGTCTCCATGACCCGCCACAGTTTGTCGGACAGACGGGCACCGTGCACCACATCACAGAACGTGGGGACGTGCGTGTGCAGTTCAACCATGAGATCCGCTGGACCTTCCACCCCGGGGCTCTCACCAAGGTGCCTAGGGGGCTGGGCCGAGCCTCCTCTGGGTACCCGCTGTGCTGTGCGGGTGGTCAGGCAGGGCCAGGGCATGGGTTGCCCAGGTGTGGCAGACCTGCAAGGTGGAGTGGGGCCCAGGAAGGGGACAGCACTCCCCCTAGGGCTGGAGTGGTTAGCATAGCTGATCACAAGGCAGGGCTGGCCTCGCTTTCTCAGCTCTCCCTGTGGCCACAGTATGGTGCGCAGGGGAGGGGTGCAAGGAGATGTGGGAAGTAGGACTGGATGGGTGGAGGTGGCAGGTGGTGTGTATGTGCCTGGTCTGCTCAGGTCCAGGACGTGAGGGATGGAGCTGCTCAACTCAGGTGGCTCCGGAGTTGTAGGACAGGCAGTGAACAGAGGAACTTCCAGAGGGGCTACTGTCTCCTCCTATCTTATCCCCACCTGGTCTGTACACAGACCCTGCCTGTCCGGTGTGGATGCTGCCTACCTGGCTCTCTCAGCTGTCCCATGATGGGCTAGGCCACTCAGGGCTGCTTTGGTCACGTGGGGCCCTTGTCCAGCTAGATCCCCTGCAAGTGCCTGGAGCAGGAACTAGGGTTGAGCTTGGGCCTGCAGGTCCTATGTGGCTTCATGAGGTACTCTCTACAGCACTGAGTAGCTACATGTGGCAGAGAGACCCTCTTATCTGTCTCTCTGTCACCCAGCACAACTCCTTCTGGGTGGGCGACGTGGTCCGGGTCATCGACGACCTTGACACTGTAAAGCGGCTGCAGGCTGGGCACGGCGAGTGGACAGATGACATGGCCCCTGTGAGTCACCTGCCCTGCTGCTGACGGCCTCTCATCCATAGACCTGCAGTGACCCTCCCTCTCCCTGCAGGCCCTGGGCCGTGTTGGCAAAGTGGTAAAGGTGTTTGGTGATGGCAGCCTGCGAGTGGCGGTTGGTGGTCAGCGGTGGACCTTCAGCCCCTCCTGCCTGGTGGCCTACCGGCCTGAGGAGGATGCCAACTTGGATGTGGCTGAGCGTGCCCGGGAGAACAAAAGTGTGGCACCAACCTTGGGCTGTGGGTGGGGGGAGGGAGGTTGGCCATGCCTGGCACTGACTCTGCCCTACCCCCAGGCTCATTGAGCATGGCCTTGGACAAGCTGCGGGCTCAGAAGAGTGACCCAGAGCACCCTGGGAGGCTGGTGGTGGAGGTGGCTCTGGGTAATGTGGCACGGGCACTGGACCTGCTGCGGAGGTATCCAGAGCAGGCAAGTTCTGTCCTGCCCACCTCAAGGGCCAGCAGGAAGCCAGCCAGGGCCTGGGACTCATTCCTGGCTCTTCCGACAGGTGGACATCAGAAACCAGGGGAGGACTGCCCTGCAGGTGGCTACCTACTTGGGACAGGTCGAGCTTGTGCGCCTGCTGCTGCAGGCACGGGCAGGTGTGGACCTGTCGGATGAGGAGGGGAATACTGCACTACATTATGCAGCCTTGGGGTGAGACTTCGGGACTGGGGAGTCCTCAGGGGCTGAGCCTAGTCCCTGGCCAGCAGCACAGCGCCCCTTCTTCTGCTGTCAGGAACCAGCCTGAAGCTACCCGGATACTCTTGAGTGCAGGCTGTGGGGCTGACACACTCAATGGAACCCGGAGCACAGCCCTGCATGTGGCAGTGCAGAGGGGCTTCCTGGAGGTGGTGCGGGTCCTGTGTGAGCGTGGCTGTGATGTCAACCTGCCTGTGAGTGTGGGTTCCTGGGTGCCCTGACCCTAAGCTGAGCACAGCAGAGGTTGCCATGAGGTGACCCCTGGCTCCCTGCTGCAGGATGCCCACGCGGACACGCCCCTGCACTCAGCTATCTCTGCGGGCATGGGTGCCAATGGCATTGTCGAGATCCTCACAGAGGTGCCAGGCATTAACATTACTGCCACCAACAGCCAGGGCTTCACATTGCTGCACCACGCATCCCTCAAGGGCCATGCACTGTGAGTTGGGGTGGGCACCTGCCAGCAGCCTGGGCCACCTTGGGTACAGCGCCAGGCCTGGACAGATCTCCCTGCTCCCACAGAGCTGTCAGGAAGATTCTGGCACGGGCTCGGCAGCTTGTGGATGCCAAGAAAGAGGATGGCTTCACAGCCCTGCATCTGGCTGCCCTCAACAACCACCGCGAGGTGGCCCAGATCCTGATCCAGGAGGTAGGTACAGGCCCCTGGCCTGCCCAGGGATGGAGCTGGCTGGACTGGGCCACCCAGGCTGAGGCTGCACCCTCCCCAGGGCCACTGTGATGTGAATGCACGCAACCGCAAGCTCCAGTGCGCCCTGCACCTGGCTGTGCAGCAAGGCCACGTGGGGCTGGTGCCACTGCTGGTGGACTCTGGCTGCAGCGTTAACACAGAGGACGAGGAAGGGGAGACAGCCCTGCACGTGGCACTGCAGCGTCATCAACTGCTGCCCCTGGTGGCTGACAGGGCTGGAGGGGACCCAGGGCCCTTGCAGCTGCTGTCCAGGGTAAGGAAGGAGTGGGTTTGGAGAGGTGGTCCTGTGATGCCACCTGCTCTGGTGCTGCTAGGGGGAAGCCAGGCTTTGGGTGGGGGCGGTGTGGGGACAGGTTTACTGGAGTCATCCTGGGCCCTTCACCAGCATAGGCTGTTAGGGCCTCTCTCTGCACGCCCTCCGCCCCTCTCTGTAGCCTTAGACAGCAAGGGGTGCTGCACCACCTCACAGACTCCTGTCCTGTTGCCCAGCTACAGGCCTTGGGCCTCCCAGGCAGCATGGACCTGACGGTGGGTGCTGCAGTCGCCTGCTTTCTAGCGCTGGAGGGCGCTGATGTGGGCTACACCAACCACCGCGGCCAGAGCCCCCTGGATCTGGCCACCGAGGCCCGCGTGCTCAAGGCCCTCCAGGCCTGTGCCCAGCGCTTCCGGTAAGGGTGCTCTATAGGGGAGAGGGTTGCTACCAGTTCCTGAGCTCTTTCAAGCCCCCTCCTCCTATTGTAGGGAGCGGCAGACAGGCGGCGGGGGCGGCACAGCCACGGGCCCCAGGCTCCAGCGCAGCACCCCAAACACCATCATGAATCTGCATGTGGCAGCCTCAGGGCCTGAAGCTGCCGAGTGCCTGGTGTGCTCTGAGCTGGCACCACTGGTTCTGTTCTCACCATGCCAGCACCGCACTGTGTGCGAGGGTGAGTGTGGAGTGTGGGGTGTGGGGAGCCTGGCCAGTGCGTGGCCAACCCGCTGCTGTCCTTGCAGAGTGTGCGCGTAGGATGAAGAAGTGCATCCGGTGCCAGGTGGCCATCAGAAAGAAGCTGCGCCCAGGTAGGCAAGAGGCTGGGTTGGCATTGGGGGTACAATCCCACCTAGCTGACCCCGCGCCTCGCCCCACAGATGGCTCTGAAGTGGCAGGCACAGCCCCCTTGCCTGGTCCACCGCGGCAGCTGGTGGAGGAGCTGCAGAGCCGCTACAGGCAGATGGAAGAGCGCATCACCTGCCCCATCTGCATCGACAGCCACATCCGCCTCGTGTTTCAATGTGGCCACGGCGCGTGCGCGCCCTGCGGCGCCGCGCTCAGCGCCTGCCCCATCTGCCGCCAGCCCATCCGCGACCGCATCCAGATCTTCGTGTGAGCGCAGCACGCGCCGCCCCCTGTTTTATAAAGAGATTCTTGGACCTTGCTGCCTGTTGCCTGCTGCCTGGGGCCCCTATCGCTCCTTCCTGAACTGTCTGGGCCCAGCAGGGTTTGGTGCCGAGCGGGTCAGGCGCGGGAGGGGCCGTTCCATCTGTGGCAGCAAATGTTTAACCATGGAAGGGGCGGGCGCTTTCCAGGAACCACCCGCTCCACGCCAGCTGCTTGGCGCTGTCCCTCTGGGCCCAGCGTTTCCACCCACCCCGAACTCCGCCCCGGGGTCTAGTGGCCCTGCTAACCCTCCGGCCCTAAGAATCTCAACCCTGCTGGGTGGACCGAGCTCTCCCTACCCATCCCCAACTCATCCCAGAGCCCCTATCGGCCCCCCGGCTCCCTCCGGTCCAGACCCTGAGTAGACCCTCGCCCTGTGAGTCCGGCCCTCTGCGCCGCCCGGTTGCCGGCGGCACTCACTGCCACGTCCTTCGTTGGTCTCCTCCCTCGCGAGGGGATGCGTCCTTGGCTGCTCGTTCAGACCTGGGGCCAGGATGGAGACTGCTCTCTGGATTCCTTTTTGGGTGCTCGAGGTTGGGTGGGTTTCCCTTTGGGGCCATTCAGCCCCAGTCACAGGGGCCACCTGAAGCCCCTTCTCCAAGCCGCAGCGCCGGTGAGACCCTGTGTTCTCCGCTTCGAGTGACCCCGCCCGGCGTGCTGTGGCCCGCCGCATCGCAGACCCGACCAAGGCTCCAAGGCCCGGAAGCCGGCTGCGGCTGCGACAGCCAGCTGGTCCCAGTCAGCACCCCCCCCCCCCCCCCCCGCCCACCCCGGGTCTGTAACCCGAGCTGCCACCGCCCCACGCCCCGGGCCGCCAGGAGCCCGAGCCCTGCGCGTCCGCCATGCGCTGCGGGGTCTGCAGCCCCCTGGGGCCGCTGCTCGCCATCCTGGGCCGTCCGCTTGGGGCCGCGCTGGGCGCGCTGTGCCTGCTACCCGCGCTCTGGCTGCTGTCCGGGCAGGGGGCGCCAGGCGGGGGCGCCGGGCAGGTGAGCTGGGTAGGGAGACTACGCAGCTGGGGTGGGAGAGTGCGGGTGTAGTATCCAGCGCCCGCGAGGGGGCGTCCGTCTCAGCGCGCCTCTGGCCCCTTCCTCTGGTCTGGGGGTGACAGTGACAGGCGCCGTCTCGCAGCTCCCCCGCCCCAGTCTCCACGCCTTGTTCTGCAAACGCGTGCTGGGTTTGGGGACCGTCCCTGATGCTCCTGACGCCGCTTTCTTCCCGAGAAGAGCAACATCCAGGTCTGGGACTCCTCCAGGGTCTGGACCAGCAAGGTGCCCAGCCCGCTGTCCCCACTGTCGCCCCGAAAACGCCGCTATACGCTGACCCCTGGCAGGCTGCGCTGGGACCATTTCAACCTCACTTACAGGTGCGCCCTGGCCTTGGGCTGGGAGCCTGGCGCAGCCCACGCCCCCTGACCCTGATCCTCCACCAGGATCCTCTCCTTCCCCCGGAACCTGCTGAGTCCCCGCGAGACGCGCCGGGGCTTGGCCGCCGCCTTCCGCATGTGGAGCGACGTGTCCCCCTTCAGCTTCCGCGAGGTGGCCCCCGAGCAGCCCAGCGACCTCCGCATAGGTGGATGCCAAGCCCCCGCCCCGTCCCGCCCGCGGCCCCGCGCCCGCGTCATGTCCCGCCTGTGCCTGCGTCCCGTCCTCCTGCGCCCCCATGACCCTCCCACCCCTGCGCCCCTGCGGTCTCAGCTTGCCCTTCCTCAGGCTTCTACCCCGTCAACCACACCGACTGCCTGGTCTCCGCCCTACACCACTGCTTCGATGGCCCTACGGGGGAGCTGGCCCACGCCTTCTTCCCGCCCCACGGCGGCATCCACTTTGACGACAGCGAGTACTGGGTGCTGGGCCCTACGCGCTACAGCTGGAAGAAAGGTGGGAAAGGTGTCCCTCGGGGTAGCACCTGGGAACTTCGCGTCAGCACTAGGGGCGCACAGGAGGACTGTGGGGCTGAGAGCTGATCATCTGGGTGTGGGAAGGGAGCTGTTGGGGCGGGAAGGTGGCCGTGGGAGCCACCGCACGGCTCCTCGGGCTGCCAGCCTGCTGCCCTGCAGAGGGCGCCGAGCTGCATTCCTGGGGGTCGAGCTCACCGCCTGGGGCTGGAACGTGCTTATCTTCGTGGCTGTGGCCCAGCCTCGTCCGGAGCCGCCGGAGCCGACGGAACCGCTGAGCGCCGGGCAGGGCTGGGTTTCAGGCGCTGACCCTGGCCCACAGGCGTGTGGCTCACAGACTTGGTGCACGTGGCAGCCCACGAGATCGGCCACGCGCTGGGCCTGATGCACTCGCAGCACGGCCGCGCGCTCATGCACCTCAATGCCACGCTGCGGGGCTGGAAGGCGCTGTCGCAGGACGAGCTGTGGGGACTGCACCGGCTCTACGGTGGGTGCGGACGCCTGGGCGGGGCGGGGCGGGGCGGGTCTCAGGGCTGGCCCCAGCGAGCAGCCGACTCTTCTGGCAGGCTGCCTGGATAGGCTGTTCGTGTGTGCGTCCTGGGCCCGGAGGGGCTTCTGCGAGGCACGCCGGAGGCTCATGAAGAGGCTCTGCCCCAGCAGCTGCGACTTCTGCTACGGTGGGGCCAGGGTGGGGCCAGGGTGGGGCCTCGGGCCGGATTTCCCCTTGCTGGGCTGCTGAGGAGGCACTGACACCCATCTGTCCCTGCTCCACACAGAATTCCCCTTCCCCACTGTGGCTGCCACACCACCACCTCCCAGGACCAAAACCAGGCTGGTGTCTGAGGGCAGGAACGTGACTTTCCGCTGCGGACAGAAGATCCTTCACAAGAAAGGCAAAGTGTAGTGAGTGTGGGGCGGGGCTGGCCTGGGGGCTGGATGAGGCAGCACTGCCCAATAGGCTTCCATGCCTCTCCCCACAGCTGGTACAAGGACCAGGAACCCCTGGAGTTCTCCTATCCCGGCTACTTGGCCCTAGGCAAGGCGCACCTGAGCATCATTGCCAACGCTGTCAACGAGGGCACCTACACCTGTGTGGTGCGCCGGCACCAGCGCGTGCTCACCACTTACTCCTGGCGTGTGCGTGTGAGGAGCTGAGCCTGTCTGCAGCTGGGCCAGAGCCCAGCAGATAAAGCACTTTCTCTGAGTCTCTGTGCAGATTTTTGGACGGATGGGAGCTAAAATGGGTGAGAAGTGGTCTCCAGGGGGTGTGGGGCACTGGGGGCCAAGACACCCCTCCTTCCACAGTGCCAGCAGTGTCACCTGAGTGAGCCAAGCACAGCCCGGCATCAAAGTGGCCATCAGGGAATGGCCAAAACTGAGGGCAGAGGCATAGAGACAGCTGTGGCCTGCTGCCCACACCCCAGGCCTCATCCCTAAGCCCGGGCAGCCCAGGAAAGGACAGGACACAGCAGAACTTCCTCCAAGAATAGTTTACTACATCTGAAAACATTAACAAGCGCACGTATAAAAACCCACCATGGCCAACGCTGTGCGCAGCCAGACGTAGCTGTGGGCAGGGCCTGGGCACCCGGAGGAGCACCTGGTCGCCAAGCAGACTTGGGCTCAGCCCTCACAGCTGGCAGTAGAGGACCCTGGGCCTGTTGCAGGCCAGGGCCATGGGAGGGCTGTGCCAGCCACACTGGCACGGGAGATGCCTGCCTACCCCTCCTCACAGGGACGGGTCAGGAGTATCTCACAACATAGCCCCTCCTTCCATGAGGAGAAGGCAACTTCATCTATAAATTTACAAACCAAAATCATATAAAAAAGGTGGAAAACCAAGATGAGAAGTCCAAAACTTCGGTGTCTCAATTCGGCACCTACAGCCCCAGGAGCCGCATCCAGGCGGGCAGGAACTGGGTCTGGACACGCCATGGCCAGCTGTGCCTGGCTGCTGCTCAGAACTTGAGGCTGAAGCCAGGGCCAGCAGCTGAGGCCCCCTGGTTGGTGGTGGTGAGGTGGAAGCCCGTCTCCTTCAGGTCATCGTCACCCTGCAAGGCAAAGTGACCTCATGAGGATGGCGCCTGGCTGGGTCCCCCCTGGGGGCTCCTGCCAGCCCGGCCCTCACCAGCTGGCTGTAGCCCAGGCCACCCTCTGGGGGCCGTGGGCTGGTGCCACGCTTCACCCGCTGCTGCTCGCTCTTGGCAGGCCATGTGGGGAACATGGAAGGGTCGATGGGGAGCGGGGTCTCACGGAAGTACTCATGCTTGAGGCCGTCTTCCGCATTGATCCTCCTCCCGGGGAAGTAGGTCAGGAACCTGGCAAGAGCATGAGAACTCTAGTACCCATGAACAGTGAAAGGCTGGCGGGGCCGTGAGGGCTGCAGAGCTGGAGAGACCTTGCCTGGACTCACTTGTTCATGAGGTCAAAGCCCTGGTCAGAAAGCAAGGCCCCAAAGCGCTTGCGGAGGTTGTTGTAGGGGTACTCGCTGAAGGTCATTTTCTTCACCGCAGGGAGCTCATTATAGCCAGGCCAGATTTTCTCACTGGGTGTCCCCAGGTCCTGAAAGACAGGGATGTCTGAACTAACCACCCTCTGAGAAGAAGATCTCACTCCCAGGAGTGTGACACTAACACACGTTAGCTACCAGAGGACATCAAGGGGCTACACTATCTGGAACCATGACCTGGTCATACTTATACCTGCTAGTGGTGCCCTGTGGAGACCATATACCAGCAGGACTCATACCCACCTTAAACACTTTGTTGATCTGATCGATCTCTGACTTCCCAGGGAACAGGGGCTTCTGTGTCAGCAGCTCCCCAAAGATGCAGCCCACAGACCACATATCAACAGCTGTGGAGTATTCCTGAAAGCCCAGAGAACCTGGCTCAAGAATGAGCAGGCTGCATCGTTGGTCCCCAAAAGACAGGGTGGCCTTCAGACCAGACTCACCTTAGCACCCAGCAGCAGTTCTGGGGCACGGTACCACAGGGTCACCACGACAGGGGTGTATGCCTTCAGAGGTGAGCCGTATTCCCGCGCCAGCCCGAAGTCACCCACCTACAAGGACAGAGGCACCTGAGGCCAAGTGGAAGGCCGGGCTGCAGGCAGATGGTGGGTGCTGGGGTATGAGCTCACCTTGAGGATGCCAGCGTGGCTCAACAGCAGGTTGGACGTCTTGAGGTCCCGGTGCAAGATCCAGTTGTCGTGTAGGTGTTTCACCCCGCGGAGCAGCTGGATCATTAGGGTCTTCACCTCCCCTGGAACAATGAGAGGTCAGCTCACCCGCACCAGGGAGCACAGAAGACCTCACCCAGGACCAGAGCCCACCAGTGCATTCACAGTCTGAGGCAGCAGCCATACTACCAGGGGATCTGCTCTGGAGATACTGCTGGCCCAGGGTGCCCTCTGCAGGTGCTGTGTGACTGTGTGCCCTGTGGACAGGTCACTGAGGCCACTATTTGCCAAGTGCCAGCTACATAGCCAGGGGCACTGCTGGGTGGCTATGGTGTCACAGTTTCCCAGGATGCCAGGCCTTGGCAGCGCAGCCATACCTGGTAGGAAGGGCTGCTTCATGGTTTCCATCAGGCTCTTGAGGTCGTGCTCCACGTAGTTCATCACGATATAAATCTTGTCCATGTTGCTGCCCACGACAATCTCCTAAGAAAGGAACAGCAAGCCTGAGGATGGCAATAAGTCTTCTAAAAGTCTCCCTGGATCCATGCAAGCTACTGGCTGTGCTCCTAGGAAATCCAAAATCCCTCTGTGGCTGCAATGGGTAGCAGGGACCTGCGTGCCCTTTTGGAAGCTAAAGTCTACATCTATACTGTCTGAGTCTGGCTCCTCGAGACAGGTTGCCCACTCAGCAGGCAAGCTGCATGTGGGGCTGGGCCTCACCCTGACGGTAACGATGTTGGGGTGCTGGGCCTTGAGGATGGTGTTGATCTCTCTCAGAGATGTGATGGGGAAGCCCTCTTTCTCCTTCTCCATCTTCAACCGCTTCAGAGCCACAATTTCATCTGTAAAGGCAATTGTTTAAAGACCAGCTGAAAAAGCACCCAAAGAGTTAAGAACTATTGATTTATTTAACCAGGATTTTTGTTTCTGTTTACAAGCATTTTATAGTCAGTGATCTGAGAAAAGCTACAGGTTGAGGGAACACTCAACCTGGACCCCCAGCATGCAAGGAGAGACAAAAACGGAGAAGCCCCAACCTGTGAGCTGGTGATCACAAGATCAGGCCCTCCCCATCCCTGTCACATGCCACTTCCTTGGCCTCTTCTCCTTAACTGGGCCATTTCACCTGCAGCCAGTGAGCAGCTGAGCCTGAGGCAGGACAACCTCTGGCTTTGGGGGCACTGGGAGCTCAGGTCTGTGTCACCCGGGTCAGGATGGAGCACCTGCAAGTGCAGTGTGGCCTGAGGCCTGGCACTGCAGAATGTGCACCAGCACATGCCCCAGGCACATACAGTGGCCAAAGGCCAAGCCACCCAATGTCTTGTCAGAGGCAGCAAGACCAGCAGGGCTTCCACAGGAATCACTGCCCACTGCCAGCATCACAGTGCTAGGCCTGTACCAGCAGAGCAGATGACCTACCTGTCCTGGGACAAACCACCCAGAAACTCCCACCCAGGGATTCCCCAGGACCTGCCCACCTGTCTTCTTATCCTTTGCTCTGTAGACTACCCCATAGGTGCCCTCCTCGATCCTGTTCAGACACTGGAACTCCTCCACACTGCGGCAGCCCTGGCAGGAAGCACTGGCGTGAGGAGTGACAGCCGTGCCTAGGAGGGCCCTGTGCACACTCACCCCATCTCCCGCAGCACAGGCGTGGGAGCAGGTCCCAGCCCTGCCAGCAGTTTTTTCAGCTGGCACCCAGGAGACCCAGGGCCTGGGCTGATGTCCAGGCACTGAGGCCACTTTACACTCCCCCCAGATCCCCAGCAGTGCCCTCTGTACAATGACATTCCCTACGGAGAATGTGCAGGCCTGTGTGTGCCAGGTGGTGGGGCAGCCTTCACATCCACCTAATGCCCACCCAGGCCACATGAGGGCAGACCCAACAGAGCAGCTCCTCATGCTCAGAATGCCTCCTAGTGCCGCTGCTGCCCACGTCTCAGGAGGTGGAGGCCAGCCTGCCTTACAGGGGCGGGACACCCCAGGTGACACCACCAGCTTGGGCCTGGCCCGTGGTAGGGATGGAGCCTCACCTGTAGGGCGGGCAGGTACTTGGGTAGCTCTTGCTTGAGCTCAATAGGTGACAGGACTGGGGAGTCAGGTACATAGTCGCCTTCGGTTGGGGCGCTGCTCTGTGGGGTCCCCTCACCCACTTCTTCCTCCCCTTCTTCACTGTCACCCGAGTCTCGGTCAAATCGTGACTCTGGAACTTTAACAGATAAACCTAATTATGAGACTGCAAATAAGCAAGGATTTAAGTGCCTGACAGTGCCACGAGTGTAATGCCCTCCACAAGGGGATGGTGCTGGCCTGCCCCCTGCACAAAGGGCACAAGGTCTAAGGTTCTGGAGGGCTTGGCTGAGTCTGAACAGGATGTGTAGGACAGCCATGCTTAGAACTTGTGCTTTTAGGCCCCAAAGCTCAGCCACTTGCTGAGGCCACACCAGACCTTCTTGACCATGGAGTCCACGGCTCTGGACCCGGGAGCTGCTGTCCAGTGCAGACCTCTTCCCCCTGGGAGGTGGGACTGAGGTACCCTTTCCCAACCTCCCCATGTTCTTATAACGGCAGGCACCCAGAGTGGTGCCACTCAGTTATACCTAAATACTTAGGTCCCAATGGACACCGACTGCAAGTGGCCAGTGGTGTGGTCCCTAGGGAAGCAGACAGCTTTGGGGGAAAACTCTACACTGGGAGGTGCTTGTGCTGGGGATGGTCACACATGTGGGATGGCGAAGGCATGTGAACTGTCACAGGGAGCCACGCACCAACCATAATGTGGTTTTCATTCTCTTGCTCTTCATCTTCGCTCATTTCTTCATCACTCACTTCTTCTGCAAAAGAAAAGGCATCAACACCTGTAGACAACACGAGCAGTCTACAGAGCCTGAGTGCTCATGTCGCCCAGCCTGGGGTCTCCTGAGTCCCAGAGACAGCAGCTGCAGCAGGACAGGTTCCAACGTTGGCCTCACCGTCTGTCTTGCACTCCCCAAACCCTTGTGAACACTTGACCCTGTAATCACACCCCTCCTATCCCACCGCTGCTCACCTGCAGACTGCTCAGAGGCCTCCTCGGAGTTGCTCCCTGTCTCCTCTTCCTCCTCTTCCTCCTCCTCCTCCTCCTCTTCCTCTTCGGACTCCTCACTTGTGCTTCCTTCCTCTTCTTCCTCCTCTTCCTCCTCCTCCTCTTCCTCTGAGCCCGAACCTGACTCTCCTGTAGGAGAAAATGAAGCCTTACATAAGTCCTGGCCTCGCAGGGCAGTGGCAGCGGCCACAACAGGCTGCCTCCGTACCTGAGGAGGACTCTGCTGAGCTGGTTTTCCTCTCACTGTCACTGATGTCCTGTAGGTCTGACAGCAGGTCTCGTTCTTCAATTTTTTCTTCTTTCACTGATGAGAGGAACCATGAAAGGTGATGCTTGTAAATCAACAAGGTGGCACCACCCAAAAGCTAGAAGTAACCCTCACACACTAATCAGCTTTAACTCTATGAAAAATGGCTCATCCATCCACTTTTTTTTTGTTTGAGATAGTCTCACTATGTAATTCAGGCTAGTCTTGAGTTCACTAAGCAATCCTCCTGCCTCAGCCTCCCAAGGGCTGGGATTACAGGTGTGTGCTACCATGCCTGGTTATCCACTCACATTTAAATGGAAAAGCAACTCCCCAAAAGGACCAGCAACAAATGTTGCACTTGGAGCCACATGCCTTGCCTTCTGTGAAAGGTGTAAGCCCCTTGCAGGGGGCAGTGGTATTGCATGTCATTTTTTATTAATTATTTTTTTGAGACAGGGTCTTGCTTTGTAGTTCAGCTGGCCCTGAGCTCACTATGTAGCCCAGCCAAGCCTCAAACTCAGCAATCCTCCTGCCTCTGCCTCCCGAGTGCTGGGATCACAGGCATGAGCTGCCACACCCAGCATTGTGGTGTGTGGTATCAAACTCAGGACCTTAAGCTTGCCAGGCAGATGCCAAATCACTGAGCTAAATCCCCAACCTGTGCATGTCATTTTATTGTGAAAAGAAGAGTATTTAGCTGGGGCTCTCTCATCCCACACTTGGTTAAAGACTCACTTTGTGATGTCTAATCCCCAAGACCCTGGGTCCTACCTGGCTTCCGGCCATCTCCCAGCTCGAAGCGCTCCCGTGGTGGCCGCACAGGGCTGCGGCTCCAGTGGCTGGCTTTCCCCTTGTCACTGTACTCCTCCCTCATGGTGCGGTGGTGGGCAGAGACTGGAGCACAGAACAGAGTGGAGATGGTGCTGGGTCTCGCACACCCACACCAGGCAGTGTGCGCACACCGGTAAAGCAGGGGTGTTGAGCCTTCCTCCAGGAAGGCTCCTGGAGGCCAGGGGGTGCCCTGGAGGACCTGGAGGCCCTGCCTGGCCTCTCCAGTCACAGGGGAGAGAGCAGGAGAGCTGCTGGGCAAAAAGCAGAGGAAAGAGCCCCACCCCACAGCAGTGGCCAAGTCTGTCTCATGGACTGGGGCGCAGGGGCGTGAGCTCCAGCAAGGCCAGGATGGCAAACTAGTTCATTCCAGTCAAATCCAGGCCTCGGCAAAGCAACGTCCCTACTGTGTCTCCTGAACACGCAGCTGAACATAGTGCCGTAGCAGCCAGAAGGCTCTGCCTTGGTTCCCACCGATCCATGCTTCACTGTGCCCTGTGTCAGGCATGGGTGAAGGCTGCACTGTCACCAGTGCCCTCTCTCTGCCTACAGGGACTCTAGACAGTGTCATGGCCAGGCCCTTTCCCTGCCTTTGTCTTTTCCCCCAGACACTGAAGGAAAGCTGATGACACACCAGGCACAGGCTCAGACATACCCAGAAGATACGGCCCTGGGGGCACAACTGGCTGAGACAGCAGCAGCACAGCAACCCCTGCAGGGACACCCAACCCCCACAGCTGGCAAGATCGTCTCCCTTCCAATAAAAAAATCACCAGTTAGTCAAGAACCAGTAAAGCTGCTCAAAGGAAGAAAACATCTCCAGGAACTATCCCTGAGAAGACCTGATGTCAGATCTTGACAAAGATGAGTATGGAAACCACAAGAAGGGTTAGGGCAGCCTGGAGGGAGGCATGGTCTCATGTCCTGGAGGCCCTGGGTTCCATTCCCATTCAAAAACAAATGGTCCTGATGGACAAGAAGGAAAGCTAGAGAAGCCACTGGCCATGGGCTCAGGAGAGGACATACATGGTGTCCACACACCTGAGACCCAGTGACCCTCACTGCCCTTGCCAATACCACCCCATGTGACAGAGAATCCTCTGTGACGATTTTTTCCAGATGCCTTCAATGAACTGCCCTCATATAAATAACAAATAGGACTTTAACAAAACCATCACAGATAGTGCAAAGAACTCAACAGAGATGTGAAGAAAGTCAGAAAATGATCTACGGATGGGGAAACTTCAACAGAGAAAGGAAACCAAAAGATCTTGGAAGATATAGAGCCGAAACCACAGTGATGGACACAACCCACTATAGGGACTTGGGGGCAGATGTGAAAAGGCACAACAGCCAGTGAGTGTATGGACAGGACAATGCTCACTACGTCGTCGGAGGGACAAAAAGAAAAACGGGAAAGTACAGGGCCAGTTGGACCCACAAAACACCAGCAAATAGATCAGCTAAGATTCTGAGCATCCAGGAAGGAAAGCAGATAGGCAGGAAGCATCTAAAGAAGTCACAAATGGAAGCCATGAAAACTAGCATTCAAAAGCTTGACAAATTCCAAGTAGGATGAACTCAGAAACCTACATGATACACACAGCAATAAACCTGTCCAGGAAAAAAAGAAGCCTTCTGCACTGTTAGCAAGATGTAAACCACTACAATCACAAATTCCTAAAAAAGTAAAAGTAGGAATCCATTTAACCCAGCCATTCCCCTCTTAGTTATCTTCCCAAAAAGTTAGAGATACTATATTACAGCCACACATCCATGCCTATTTTCACAGCAGCACAATTCCTAACAGCTAAATCTTGGAAATGCCCTACATACCTATCACCAGATAAAGAAAATGCATTTATATGCTATGGAGTACTACTCAACTATCGAGAAGAATAAATGTCTCTGTAGGAAAATGATGGTCTTAAGACCACAATATGAACCAAAATAAATAAAATACAGAAGGTTAAATATCACATGGCTCCTCTTCTATGAGAACCCAAAATGTAAATAATTTAAAGAGCAAAAGAAAAGATAGGAGGGGCTGGGGATATAGCTCAGGGGTGCTAGTACCTGTAGGGAAACACAAGGTCCTGAGTTCAATCCCTGGTACTGCCAAAAAGAAAAGATAGAAAGCAGGGAAGCAGACCTTTTGGTAAGGGAAAGACATCTAGGGATAGAAGAAAGAGGACATAAAAAGGACTTGGATGCTGGAACCACTGAGCTAAATCTCTGACCCACAGAGAGAATCTTAAAACCAGCAAAGTGGCTGGAGGGTTAGCTCAGTGGTTCCGGCACCTGCCTCGCAAGCGTAAGGACATGAGTTCGATCCCCGGTTACCACATATAATGCTGGGTGTGGTGGCTCACGCCTGTAATCCCAGCACTCGGGAGGCAGAGACGGGAGGATTGCTGAGTTCGCGGCGGCTTGCCTGGGCACCATAGTGAGCTCAGGGCCAGCCTGAACTACAAAGCAAGACCCTGTCTCCAAAAAGCAAAAAAAACAAAACAAAACAAAACAAAACAAAAAAAACCCCAGCAAAGTGATGGCCACATGCAAGAAGCCCATAGCAAGATCATCAGCCAATACTTCAGAAGCCAGGAAGTCAGAGCCAGAGGGCTGATGAGTTCAAAGTACTGAAAGAAAAAAACTCAGGCAAAATTTTTGCATCTGGCAAACCATTCTTGGGAAGGGAGGGCAAAGTCAAGCTGCTCCCAGATGAGCAGGAGCTGCAGGCCTCGCCACATCTGACCCACCTGCTGGCCACAGCTGAGGAGACAGAACTTCAAGGCAAGAAAGATATAGAGACCTCAGGGCACTGCCTGGGCAAGCTGCCAAGATCCTGCCTTAAAAATAAATAAAGAGGGCTGGAGGGCTAGCTCAGTGGTTCCAGTGCCTGCCTTGCAAGCGCTTAGGGCTGGAGGGTTAGCTCAGTGGTTCCAGTGTCTGCCTTGCAAGTGCAAGGTCCTGAGTTCAATCCCCAGTAACCCCATACAATGCTGGGCGTGGAGACTCACACCCACCAGCCATCAATACCACATACCACAGAGCCGGGTGTGATGGCTCATGCCTGTAATCCCAGCACTCAGGAGGCAGAGACAGGAGGACTGCTGAGTTTGAGGCTTGCCTGGGCTACATAGTGAGCTCAGAGCCAGCCTGAACTACAAAGCGAGACCCTGTCTCAAAAAAATAAATGAAGAAAAGAAAAGAAAAGAAAAGAAAGAAAGAAAGAAAGAAAGAAAGAAAGAAAGAAAGAAAGAAAGAAGGAAAGAAAAAGAAAGAAAGAAAGAAAGAAAGAAAGAAAGAAAGAAGGAAAGAAGGAAAGAAAAAGAAAGAAAGAAAGAAAGAAAGAAAGAAAGAAAGAAAGAAAGAAAGAAAGAAAGAAAGAAAGAAAGAAAGAAAGAAAGAAAGAAAGAAAGAAAGAAAGAAAGAAAGAGAAAGAAGGGCTGGGGATGCAGCTCAAGGTAAAGGCCCTGGGCTCACTCAGCCATAGAGAAAGAAAAAGAAAAAAGGGCTCCTTGATGATAAGTGCCCAGGGCAGTTTGGATACCCAAGTTACAGCAGCACCCATGGGCCAAGTACTTCCTACCTGGCACTGAGTGGACAGAGACTGTGTTCTCAGTGACCAGATTACATTCATGAGCCAGCATCCCATGTGGTCCAGGGACATCAACAACTACCATGGGTAGAGACAGAGACACCAGGAGCAGTGTCCCACACTGCCAAGCCAAAGCTGGCCTTTCTCCCTGGGGCCCACACAGGCAGAATACAAAGGAGAGACCGAAAGGCAGACATATCACTGCCAAATATCAGGACACAAAAGACACCACAGAGAACTTGGAAAGGAAGACCAAAGACTAGGAAGGCCTGTAGAACATAAATAGCAAATGATCAAAGACACCACTCTCAGCCAACCTTCGAAAGGAAGGAAATCCTGGCACTAGCTATGACATGGAAGGACCCTAAGACTTTCTGCTGAGAGTCACAAGAAGAGAGGACTGTGTGGCTCCATTCGAGAGGCAACCAGAGGAGTCAGATTCCTATCAACAGAAACAGAACACAAGGTTGAGGCAAAAGGATTACAAGTTCAAGCCCAACCTGGGCAAGTTAGGACTTCAGCAAGGCCCTGTCTCAAACTAGGCATAATGTCATACGCCTCTAATCCCAGCACTCAAGAAGTTGAGGCAGGAGGAGTGCCATGAGTTTGAGGGCAGCCTGAACTACAGAGTGAGACCCTCTATAAAATAACAACAACAAAAAGACCCTGTCTCAAGGTGAAAAATAAGAAAAGGACTGGGCCAGAGATTTAGCTCAGTGGTTCCTGTGCCTACCTTGCAAGCCTAAGGTCGAGTTCGATCCGGCAACCACATACAACAATGCTGGGCGTGGTGACTCATGCCCACCAGCAATCAATACCACATACCACAGCGCTGGGTGTGGTGGCTCACGCCTGTAATCCCAGAACTCAGAAGGCAGAGACAGGAGGATTGCTGAGTTCCAGGCTTGCCTGGGCTACATAGTGAGCTCAGGGCCAGCCTGAACTACAAAGTAAGACCCTGTCTCAAAAATAATAAATAAATAATAAAAAGAAAAGGGCTGCAAGTCACTTAAGAGGACAGTCTTCATTTTCACAAGATGAGATTTTTAGTCAGATGACAGAAGCAGCTGCATGGTAGCATGAGTGTACTTGGTGGCACTGCACCCACATTTAAAACTGGTTCAGATGGCAGATTTATGTCATGTGTATTTTGGCACAATTTTTGAAAACTGGAAGAAAAAGAAGGACCACCAAGAACACAGGGGCCGAGCAACCATCTCTCTGTGGGTACATGGTTGGCACGGCAGTGGGACCAACCAGGCCCACACACCGCGTACCTTCCCTGCGGGCCTCTCGCTCCTTGCGCCGTTCCTCCGCCCTCCGCTCCCGCTCCTTCTGTTCCCGCTGCTCCTTCTGCTGCTCCCTCATCTTGCGCTCGCGCTCCCGTTTCCTCTCTAACTGCTCCAGGCGGTCCCTGGAAGAAGCAAGTGCCAGCCATCATACCTGCCAATGCCACGATCTCCTCCTCCCAGGTTCTCTCTCAACTCAGAAACAGTCTGGGGCTGTCATGTCACAATGCTTCCTCAGAGAGGAGGATGTGTACACAACGCCTGGCTGGGTCTGCAGAGCCACAGAACAAACCGGGGCTGGCAAGGCCCACAGAAACCGGTCTGCTGGGACATGTCTATTAACAGCCCTGGCATGAGCAGCAGGCAAAGTCCAAGCACGAACCCAGTGAAGATGCAGGTGACTGGAGCCTAGCATGGCGGCACATTAACGATCTCCCAGCACTCCACAGATGGACGGAAGGGTCACAGCTTTGAGCCCAGCCCAGAGTACACAGAGAGACCATCTCAAAAAACAAAAACCTAGCCGGGCATGGTGGCTCATGCCTGTAATCCCAGCACTCGGGAGGCAGAGACAGGAGGATTGCTGAGTTTGAGGCTTGCCTGGGCTACACAGTGAGCTCAGAGCCAGCCTGAACTACAAAGCAAGACCCTGTCTTTAAAAAAAAAAGCAAAAAACTGAAGTGGAAATGCGGCACAGGTGCAAAGGAGGCAGAGAAGCTTGGGGGAAGCGGAGGGAGGCCCAGCCACCTCCCACGTCAGCCTGAGACAACATGGGATTGGGATCACACAGGGCACAGGATGCACTGCCTGCAAACAGCAGACACCCTGAGGACACCTGAGGGGCTGGCTGCATCATGGTGCATCCAGATGGCCAGGCCAGAGCTGAACCGTCAGAGTGGACCATTCATATCCTAACAGTCCAATGCCACCTACAAGGCTGAGGTATCAGCCTCACAGGAAGGTGCACAGGATGGTATAGTTCAGAGATAGGCTACTTGAGCCTTGCTGGGAGCTCAGACCAAGTATTGGAGGATTGTGGAGTCCCACATCAAAGTTCACTGTTTTCACTTTAAATATATACATTTAGCCTATTGTTATGTGTTTTTCTTAGTGGTTGCTCTACAAAGTGCAATACACATCCCACAAAATTAATATTAATTAGCTAGGTGTGGTGGCACATGCCCATAACCCCACTACCCTAGAGGCTGAGACAGGAGGATTGCAAGTTTGAGACCAGCTGGGTCACTCAGCAACAGTTTCAAATTAAATAGGTCTGGGGATGTAGCTTAGTGATAGTACACCAGGATTCAAGCCCCAGTACCAAAACAAAACAAAACAGAACCACTACAGAAACTTTGTTATACTCTAGTTCCTTATCTTCCCATCTCACTGGCGATCTGTATGTCATACTCTACAACAGCACAGAGATGCAGTACCTAAGGAGCTGTGAAAAAGACCACACGGGAAGAATCCATTCTTACACTGCACACTGGCCACTTCAGAAGTTTCCTCCCTTCCTGCAGCTCAAGCAGCTCTGCTCCAGGCCCTTCAATAAATCTTCTAAGACAGGTTTACTAGCAATGGGTCCCCTAATCTCGATCAGCAGGAACATCATTGTTCTTCTTCACAAAGAGCAGCACTGCTAGTGCCTCCCACTTCTGCCAAGCCATCCCCAGAACAGACTGCCACACGGCAGGTCCTGGCTGTACAGACCCCACTCCTCTGCTAAAGTTCACTGGGGTACTGGCACAGGTAAATACATGGTTTGTCTTTTGTTTTTTTGAGAGGGGTCTCACTTTGTAGTTCAGGCTGGCCCTGAGCTCACTATGCAGCCCAGGCAAGGCTGGAACTCAGCAATCCTCCTGCCTCTACCTCCCAAGTGCTGGGATTACAGGCATGAGTCACCACACTCACCATTGCAGTATACAGTACCAGGGATCAAATTTAGGACCTTGAGCTTGCCAGGTAGATGTTGGAACCACTGAGCTAAATCCCCAGTCAAATATATGGTTTTGTCATTAAATCTGGACGTTTTCAGCTGCTGTTTGCAAAAGTGTCTTTTTCCATTCTCTCCTGGGACCCCACTCAGCACCAATCGCTGCATTCTGAGCCCCTGTCTGATCACACCCAAGGGGTCACTGTAGTGTCTACAGAGCTGAGCAGGGAGCCAACTCCTCAGGCCAGCAGGGCTTCTGAGCTCTGGCTGTGCAGAACCTTCACCATTCTCAGGGCACATCCTCAAGACTGGCACTGGTGGCAGCTCAAGTGCTGTCTAGTGCCTGCCACATGTCCCCACCACAACGGTAACTTCATAGTAGCAAAGTTTGCCAACAAGTTCTACCTATTGGTGACAGCAGGTGGCAGGGAGCTGTATTGTCATAGTTGTGCCATGATGGACTGAGAGGGATAAGGCAACCCCCAGCCCATACAGCCACTCTGCTGTGTGCCCCACAGCAGCCCACTTTGCCAAGCACCCATGCTTCTCAGATTACCCTCTGGCCAGCTTCCAACGCTCAATCTGGTTGCACTTATCAATGTGTCCAGCTTTCCAGCTGCTTTCTTAGAAGCCTGTCCCACAATGCCTCTACCCATCTTCTCCTTTGCTTTCCAGTTGATTCATACGGAAGCCTGACTTCATCTACCAACCTCTGCTCCTACCCCAAGCACCATATGAGACAGAGCACACTCAGCCTGGGCAGTGCACACCAACAGTAAAGCCCAGGCTCTCCATGGCCTGACTGGAACTCAGTGGCTGACTTCTGCCCTGCATCAAGGGCTTCAACACTCAGGCCTGGCAGACTCTCTCCACCCTGCTCAGTGGCTGCCACCAAACACATGGTCAACCCTTGCAACCTCTAGACACCACCCTCCCTCAGCAGGTTGGCTCTGTACCTTCCCTGGATATGACCCTAATATACAGAGGTGTCTGTGCACAGGACCTGGCCTGGGCCCTGGAGAATAGAAATGCACTAAACCAGCACCTTTTCTTGCAACTCTGAGCCGAGAGAGGACTCAGAGTGTTGGCATAGCTCCCAGACTGTTCTAGGCTTTGGCGGCCTCCTCTCTTATTACTCTGTCCATTCTTGTTTGATTTCTTTGCTGCTGTTGTTACCGGGGATCACACGCAGAAATGTGCAATTAAAACAGAGACACCAGAACCACTGAGCGAAATCCCTGGCCCAGCACTTTGTTCTTTTGTGGTACCAGGGATCGAACCTGGAACCTTATACTTCAAAGGTAGGCGTGGTACCACTTGAGCTAAATTGTTGGCCCTTCCTTTCTTTCTTTTTTTTTTTTTTGAGACAGGGTCTGGCTTTGTAGTTCAGGCTGGCTCTGAGCTCACTATGTACCCCAGCAAACCTCAAACTCAGAAATTCTCTTGCCTCTGCCTCCCAAGTGCTGGGATGACAGATGTGAGTCACCATGAATGGTATTGTTGTATGTGGTTATCAGGGCTCGAACCAGGGACCTTGCACTTGCTAGGCAGGTGCCAGAACCACTGAGCTAAATCTCCAGCCCCGGCCCTTCCTTTTTTGTTTGAAAGAATGACAGCTTATTTCTGATGTGACTCAGAAAAACCTAAAGCAACCCATTTCTCTGGGCACTGACCAGGAGCTCAGTGGGTTAGCACTGGTTCTGAGTCTGCAGTGTGGTCTCAGCTGACATTCTGGAAGATTTGACTTGCAAACAGTCCACCTGACCACTCACAGCCCTATCACTACCAGAGGGAAGCACCTTCCCCTCTGATGCTGCTGGTGTCAAGGTTCAGAGACCTTCTGAGGCCGTGTATCTCCCTCTCAGCCCTGTGCTCCGCATCTGGTCTCAACCTTCCCTTCCTCCTCCCTGGATTCCCACCTGACTCAGCACACTGAGTGAGTGATGACTCTGTTTGACTCCTCCAGGAGGTGGGTACTGACAGAGACCTGAGCCCTCAATTCTCTCCTCTGTCAGTTCACATTCACCCATCTGCCAGAAGCAGTAAAACTCCCATGCTCTGGGAGGACTTGTGTAACAGCACCTGCGTCTACAGTCCTGTGCTCCTCTGTCCATACTTTTGCACCCAGGCTACTCTTCCACATAAATTCCCATTCTCCTATTGCCTGGACAGGCACAGCACAGGCACCAGTGCTCCTGAGGGCCAGGCCTCACCGTTCTCTCCTCGAGTGCTCCCTGGCCATCTCCCGCCGCTTCTGTCTTTCCCACTCCCGGCGAGCTTTGTCTTGCTCTTCTCGGTGGCGCTTTCGACGTTCGTGTTCTCTTTCCTTCTCTTTCACTCTGGCATGCTTCCCTGAGAGGCAATAACAAGTGTCATGCAAAGAGGCCTCACTTCAAAGAACTTCAACATTCATCCAAAAGACTTATGCACTAGAGGCCAGGGATGCAACTCAGGGGAACAGTGCCTGCCTGGCAAATGCAAAGTCCTAAATTCATCCCTGGTAGTGCAAAAAAACAAAGCAAAGCAAAGCAAAGCAAAGCAAAACAAAAAACCCCCAGTAATTTCTGTCAAGTAACTAATTTAATATGTAAACCATTTATAAAGCTCTTAGCTTCCAGCAACACACTAGAAAAAAAAACTTGTGTCAAGAGCTAAACTGTGAGTTTAATTTTCTCACTGGTGGGTAATATATGAAAATAAAGGTTTACTTTCATTTCTTAAAAGTCAAAAAATCGCCTGGGCATGGTGGCTCACGTCTGTAATCCCAGAACTCAGGAGGCAGAGGCAGGAGGAATGCTGAGTTCAAGGCTTGCCGGGACTACATAGTGAGCTTGGGGCCAGCCTAAACTACAAAGAGAGAAACGCTGTCTCAAAAAAAAAAAAAAAAAAAAAAAATCAATCAACTTCTTAAAAAAAGAAAAACTTGGGTCACAGATTTAGCTCAGTGGTTCTGGTGCCTGCCTAACAAGTGCAAGGTCCCTGGTTGGATCCAGTAACCACATACAACAATACCAGGCGTGGTGACTCACGCCCACCAGCAATCAGTATCACACACTAGAGTTGGGTGTGGTATCTCATGCTTATAATCCCAGCACTGGAGAGGCAGAGGCAGTAGGATTGGCAGTAGGTATGAGTTTGAGGTTGGCCTGGGCTACACAGTGAGTTTGGGGCCAGCCTGAACTACAAAGTGAGACCCTACCTAAAAAAAAAAAAAAAAAATTGTGGGGCCGGAGGGTTAGCTCAGTGGTTCCGGTGCCTGCCTTGCAAGCACAAGGTCCTGAGTTCGATCTCCGGTAACCACATACAATGCTGGGCGTGGAGACTCACGCCCACCAGCAATCAATACCACATACCACAGTGCCGGGCGTGGTGGTTCATGCCTGTCATCCCAGCACTCGGGAGGCAGAGGCAGGAGGATTGATGAGTTTGAGGCTTGCCTGGGCTCCATAGTGAGCTCAGGGCCAGCCTGAACTACAAAGCGAGACCCTGTCACAAAAAAAAAAAAAAATTGATCCCCAACTGGGCAACGGAGGAACCTTGTCTCAAAATGAAAAATAAGGGGCTGGAGATTTAGCTCAGTGGTTTCACCGCCTGCCTCATAAGCGCAAGGTGCCTGGTTCAGTCCCAGTAACCACATACAATGATATGATATTGGGTGTAGTGACTCATACCCACCGGCAATCAGTACCACCCCCACAATGCTGGCTGCAGTGGCTCACACCTGTAATCCCAGCACTCGGGAGGCAGAAGCAGGAGGATTGCTGAGTTTGAGGGTTGCCTGGGCTACATAGTGAGCTCAGGGCCAGCCTGAACTACAAAACGAGACCCTGTCTCAAAAAAAAAAAAAGGGGCTGGAGATATAGCACAGTGTGAAGAACATGGATGCAATGCCCAGTACCGTGCAAAAATAACAAAAGCAAAACCAACGATAGAAAGCTATTTAATTAACTGACTGTATTTACAATAAGATTTAAACCAGAGCCAGTTTTCCCAGTACCAATATATTTTTTTTCCCAACACTTTTTATTTTGAGATGGGTCTTCCTAAATTGCCCAGGTTGGGTTTGAATTTATGGTCCTCATGCCTTGGTCTTAGAGTACTCCATTTAAGGTGTGAGCTTCCATGCCTAGCTCCTAAGGGTCTCTTTGTACTGGGATGAAATCAACCTCTAATCAAGCTAAAGCCATTAATTTGGACATGACCAAATTTTCTTAGGGGAGTGTTTTTTTTTTGTTTTTTGAGACAGGGTCTCGCTTTGTAGTTCAGGTTGGCCCTGAGCTCACTATGTAGCCCAGGCAAGCTTTGAATTCAGCAATCCTCCTGCCTCTGCCTCCCGAGTGCTGGGATTACAGGTGTCAGCCACCACGTCCGGCACTGTAGTATGTGGTATTGATCGTTGGTGGGCGTGAGTCTCCATACCCAGCATCCTATGTGGTTACTGGGATTGAACTCAGGACCTTGTGCTTGCAAGGCAGGTGCCGGAACCACTGAGCTAACCCTCCAGCCCAAGGGGAGTGTTTTTTTAATTGTACTTATACAGTTATAGTGGTTTTACAGGCAGAAAAACTCTGTAAGACAATATAACGAGGGAAAAAAAACATGAAAGCAAAATAATACAGTTATCTCAAATGATCTATGATAAATTGTGCTTTTAGCTAAAATTTTATTTCTTCTCTCCAGTATGCTTTGGAGAAGGAAAATCATGAAGGACACAACAATGATATCAAAGAAAACAAAGTTCTTACCCCCTTCTGCTGAATGGCTACGATGCCTACGCTTTTCTTTTCTCTTCTCATCTTTCCTATGATGGGCTTTTTCCTTCCGAGACATTTGCTGGGGTGGTTTGATAGCCAGAGAGTCATCCTCTTCTCCTCTGAAATAGAACACATCTCATTATGCTGAGGAAATGCATGGAGAAATAGGGTACTGCAGAATTTCTCTAGCCCAGAAAAAACAAAGATTCAGCTAGACATGGTGGCTCATGCCTGTCATCCTAGCACTCAGGAGACAGAGGCAGGAGAATTGCTTTGAGTTCGAGCCCAGCCTGGGTTGCATAGTGAGTTTAGGGGTAGCCTGAACTAAAAAGTGAGACCAAAAAAAAAGATTTAGGAGAAAAGTGTGAGAATCAACTGTGGTATGTGGAACAGAAATACCTGTTTTTTAATGGAGGAAGAACATGCTCAGTGTCTTGATTATGCTGATGCATTCACTGCCATGTAAAAATGTATCAAACCGCATACTTTCAATTTTTTTTCAATTTCAGTTCATTTTGCAATTTATATGCCAACAGATGTTTAGAAAGGTCCCAAAAGGGGAGGGGATTTAGCTCAGTGGCAATGCACCTGCCTGGTAGCCACCAAGTCCTGAGTTTGATCCCTGCTATCAACAACAACAAAAAAGTCTTCAAATTTTATCAATCTATTTAATGATCTAAAATATTCAGTTAACAGCAACTTCAACTGATTTTACACTACCAAAATCTTGGAAAAATTCACGCTGTTGGCTTTCTAGAATAAATATTCAACCTTAAATTATGGTTGTATTTCCTTTAATTATCTCAGAAGATATTGAAGGAAACCAAAGATGAGATAGTACAGCACAGGATGAAACACCAAAACATACAGGTCTTAATGTATCACTGATAGTGGCCCAACCTACCATTCTCTTCTGGATTCAGTAAAACCTCAGACTTACAACATTTAAATGTATCATCTAAAGGGTGATAATTTAACCGGAGAATCATCAAACAGAAGGGAATACATCCTTGTACAGTCTTTTCATAAGAAGGGTGAATCGATGACTGAGAACACAGAGACAACCAATTGCAAAAGGCTAGAGGGCCCTGAGCTGTCCAAGGTGCTCACCAGTCTGTCTTCATACTGGTCTCTTCCTTAACTTGCACATTTTCTCACCTGTCTTCCATAGAGTCTTCTCTTCTGTATGGTGAATTCCTGATTGTGATCTCCATGCGGTGATCTCTTAGCTCCCCCTCCTCAAGGGAATCCCGTTTGGAATCCCGGTCATCAGACTAGGAAGCAAAGAGCAAATGCATCATTTTCCCTACAGATAGATATTTTTAAATGATAACCTAACTTTGCTGACATCCCAAAACAAATGTACTCCTATACTTTGAACATACAAATATTACAAAATATAAAAAAAATTTCTCACAAGTCCAAGGTGCTGAGTTCCACCCAATACAAAAAAAGAGTAAATTAAAAAAAAAAATTTTTTTTTTTTTTTTTTTTTGAGACAGGGTCTCGCTTTGTAGTTCAGGCTGGCCCTGAGCTCACTATGTAGCCCAGGCAAGCCTCGAACTCAGCAATGCTGTCTCTGCCTCCCAAGTGCTGGGATTACAGGAGTGAGCCACCACGCCCAGCATTGTATGTGGTTATCAGGGATTGAACTCAGGACCTTGTGCTTGCAAGGCAGGCACCGGAACCACTGAGCTAAATCTCTGGCCCTAATAAAAAAATTTTTAATGAAATGCCATGACATTAAAATTACAACTCCAAGGCCAGTGATATAGCTCAGTGGCACTCCGCCTACCTGGCAAGCACAAGATCCTGAGTTCAATCCCTGCTACCATAAAACAATAAATAACATAAAACATAACAAAACAAAATAAAATAACAACTCTGTAACTCAAAATCTGATGGGAAGTTTAAATGCAGGATTTACTACATGGAACATTATACTATTGTTAGTTGCTTATGGGCCAAAACTGAGACTTAAGTTATATTTTAAACAACAAACACTTTTCAGTAACTCATAATACTTACAAATACTTGGAAAATGATCCGTTTCTAAAACTACCAGAAGTACTGATACCAGTGTGTTTTAATCAATTACTAGAAAACTTTACTGAGTGTGTTATTATGCAAACCAACCAAGATAGAGAAGATTCATCAATATTAATTTTCAGGCAAGTTCCCACTACATTAATAGTATTTGGAAATGGTATGAATATGGTAATAATGAAATGAGAAAAATTAGTCAACTTGCACTGATTCTAGATTCCTAACATTTATTCTCCATGTAGACAGACTCATCTAGACATAGCTTCAGTGTGTTATCAACCTGCCTTCGACGTAAACTGAGTATGTGAATGTTTTTGTTAATTTTTAGAATAGATTTTGGGCTCACCTGTGACATTTGGAAGTACAAAAGAACTTCACCGAAGAAGCGTTGTTCTAATGGAAAAATGAGGGCAAAGAAATTAAATCTCCTTAAAAAAACCACTTACTTAAAAAACATAGCTTACATTTTTTAAGCGTTTTATCTCTGCTTTCTCCTCTTGCTCCTTCCTTCGTTTCTTTTCCTGGAGAATTTCATCTAAAGTTTTCACTTTCCAAGAGTCCTTTTCATCACCCATTTGAGTTAAAACACTGCGAAAAGAAAAGTAATTCAAGCAACCTCGGGACCACACCAGGCCGTGGTGGACGCTCCCACTGTTTCTGAACGCTTAAACTTAGTCACTTTTAAATGTTTCAGAGTAAGTCCTCAGAAGAAGGAAGAATTCTGAAAAGTGGCTACTGGGATCTCAACTCTTTCCTATCACTTTTGTAAGACCTTGGATAACTTTCTTCGCCTCAATACACTTTTCCATAGAAAGAAAAATAACACCGACTTAGTGCGCCAGTGAAAACCCTTAGCTCAGTATCTGGCACTCATCAGGCCCCGCCGCTGATGACAAAACAACGTATCAGAAAACCACTTGGGCCAAATAAAGTCACTGGTCCCTGGACAGGTGAACCCTCCGTCACAGGGTAGAGACCTGGGGCGGGGCGCCTGGAGAAGGAGCACTAGCGAACGAGGCTACCTGACGCGGGGGCGGGACTACGACTTCTTTGGGTTGAGTCACGCAAAAGTGAAGCTCAGCACGACCGGGGTTGGCTCTTAGGACCGCCTGGCCCAACACCTCTACCCGAAGCTCTGCGCGCGGCGCTACTACGCGGGATCTAGGGGTGCTGCCTGCCCGCATCCACTCCCACCCCAGCCCTGAGGCCCGCTCGGACCTGAGCCCTCAGGGGCGCCGCAATCTAGAGCTATCCGCTCGGGCTGCCCGGTCGCCACTCACCCCTGCGCCGCTGCCGCCGCCGCCGCCGCCGGTCCCCAAAAGTGAGAAGAAACAGCGCCCGGCGCGCGGCAGGAGCGTCTGTCACTTCCTGCAGCGACGCGAACTGATGACGCCCAAACACTACACGGCTCGGGATCTCCAGTCTGGGACTCCAAGTAACAACTCCCGGAGCGCACCGGGGTGTCGTCACTTCCGGAAGCGGCCCGGGTTGATGATGCATTAGGCAGAAGCAGCAGGAACTCCAATCCGTTCCCGAAGAAACCGCAGCTTCGGCCCGCAGGAAATCGTCACTTCCGGGGGCGACACGGACCTAGAGCACTAGGGAGGGTTACTTCTATTCCGAGACTGGGGAAGTTGTATCAGAAGATCTTGTCGGCTGGTGACGCAAGAGCCGGGCTTCGGCCCTGGCAAGTGCTCTTCAGGGGCCCCACACACCAGTCGTCGACCGCTGGGGCAGACGTGGAGTTTTCTTCTGGTGCCGCGATCCCGCCGAGCCAGACCCTAGCGCCTAAATGCTATCCCGCGCTCGCATGCCCGGTCGCGCCTCCGCCTGTGGAGCCCTTGGCTTGATCTTGATCCCCATCTGTGATCCGTTGAACCCCATAATGATCCGTTAAGTTTCCAGATAGAGAGGAACGTCTGATCTCTCAACAGCTACCCACATAGTCCTACGTATTAGGTGTCCAGACCCCATTGCTTTGGGCCAAGCCTGCCTTAGGCGAGCAGACCAGACCAGTGTAGAATCCTTCGTGCTAAAGTTCCAAGCCTTCAAGTGGGAACTAAGTTGTAAGATCTCCAGTAGGATAGTGACATCCTGCATGATGAGGAAGTCTCTTCTGCCCCGCGCTGTACAAGGAAAGTACCGTGACTTTGAAAGAACTTACTGGGTTTTCTATTTTGGCTTAGCCCTTAGGTCCGTTAAACCAACCTATGACTATTTCCTGAGACCATTCGTTTTGTGTTCATTCCATTTGTAGAATCCCAAAACCAATAGAGATTTCTAACTCTTGTAATTTTGTCAGACCTAAACAAAAACAAAGTGAGTGGAGCTCTACAGTGTGATCTTATTTTCTGTACCAAGGATCGAACTTAGGACTTTGGGCTTGTGAGGCAGGCGCTGCAAATACTAAGCTAAATCCTGAGGCTTACAGTGTGATTTTTAAAGCTGCTATTATAGCAGTGGTTCCCAAAGTGCCCACTCAGCTCACGAGTTTTTTGACGGAGCCACCGCACCACTCCAGTGCTACAAAATTAGAACTCACACTGGTGGTCAAGTGAAAATTACTCCTCCATATGCCTATTAGCCTATACATAAAAAAAAAAAAACCTAGGGCTGGAGGGTTAGCTCAGTGGTTCTGGCACCTGTCTTGCAAGCGCAAGGTCCTGAGTTTGATCCCCAGAAACCACATACAATGCTGGGCGTGGAGACTCACACCCACCAGCAATCAATACCACATACCACAGTGCCAGGCGTGGTGGCTCATGCCTGTAATCCCAGCACTCGGGAGGCAGAGGCAGGAGGATTGCTGAGTTTGCAGCTTGCCTCGGCTACATAGTGAGCCCAGAGCCAGCCCGAACTACAAAGCGAGACCCTGTCTCAAAAAAAAAAAAAAAAAAAAAAAAAAAAACTAGCTGGGCATGGTGGCACACATCTCTGATGCCAGTACTTGGGAGACTGAGACAGGAGGATAACTGAGTTTGAGGCTACAGTTACTCACATCAGACTCACTTAGGTAGCAAAGCACTGTCTCAAATAAAAGCCAAACAATAATTCAACATTCTCAAGTGTGTGGGGAGGAACTATGGAAAGTAAACAAATACACATTGACTAGGCATGAAATGGGAAAACAAAGAACAAACAAGAAATAGAGTAGGACAGACTCCTATGGTAGTCATTTCTGTAACCCCAGCAACTCAAGAGGCTGAGACAGGAAGATTGCAAATTCAAGGCTAGCCTGGGCAACCTTGTGAACCTTGTCCTAAAACTAAAAACCAGGAGCCAGAGACTTAGCTCAGTGGTTCTGGTGCCTGCCTAGCTAAACCCGAAGTCCCTGTTTCAATCCCTAGTAACCACATATGTGCTGGGCGTGGTGAACCAGCAATCAGTACCACATATACCATAATGCTGGGCGTGGTGGCTCATGCCTTTAGTCCCAGCACTCGGGAGGTCAAGGCAGGAGAATTGCTGAGTTTGAGGCTATCTAGTGTGCTCACGGCCAGCCTGAACTACAAAGTGAAACTCTGTCTCAAAAAAAAAAAAAAAAAAAAGGCAAAAGTCTTCACACACGCAATCCCAGTACTCTGAAGCAGGATCCTGAGTTTGAGTCTTGCCCGACTTTTGAGTGGGAAACTTGACTTTGTGGGACCTTTTCTCAAAACAGAAAATAAAGAATTAGGGATGTAGCTCAGTATGAAGGCTATAGTTCAACCTCCAGTGGGGGAGAAAGGAAGAAAACCCACAAGTACATGTATTATCTTCACCTTTGCAGAGTAAGAGTCATGAGAGTTACTACTATGGATTCATAATTTAGACAAAAATAACCAGGAGGCATACATGAGATTAATTAAATTAGAAATTTATTACCACAGCACAAGTAACAGCTAAGTTATTTAATGAGACATTTTCTAGGAAGCATTAATCTACTTACATCAATATTGAAACAGGTGACGTAGAAAACACATTTTGTGTGATAGTTCTCCACAGGTTTGGTACAAAGCAAAATGATTTGGCTCTGATGCAGATTTATTGACACAATTTTCAAGTTTTCCAATGTAGGAATGCAACTATGTCTGTAGCATCCTAGAAGTGGTGTCTACAGACTTCTTGGAAAGGTGCAAACTCACAAATATATCTGTGAACAGTCCAGAAATTGCAGAAGAATAGAATCCATTTTTAAAGAAGTGAAAACTAAAAACAAAAAGGACAAATGAGATTTGGCAAATTGGAATAATTTCAAGGTGCATTTGGACATTTGAGCAAGAATCCAACAGCAAATTCAGAAGTACAGCCCCAAGGAAACCCAGGTGAAACACTTCAGAACCTGCAAAATTAGTTTCCCCATTCTGGGCTTCAAGGGGAACAACGAATTCATGGTCAGCAGGACTGCAGCTATTTGCTCTTGGCTTATCTAGAATAGATGCAGCCTAATTCATCATGGGAGCTGGTACACTAGTATTTACTAACTAATAAAATGTACCAGTAAACCAGAAGTGGTGATACAGATTTATAATCCTAGCACTGAAGGGGCTGAGGCAGGAAGGTTACAAGTTCGAATCCCACTTGGGCAAATTATCAAGTGCTGTGCTTTGCTGCGGATGAGCTCAGTGTAAACACCTTGGCACTGAATCCCTGGTACTAGGAAAAAAAAGTGCTGGCAGTTTACCAAGTGGCAGAGTACTTACCTAGCATGTATGAGGCACTGGACTTGGGTCCCAGGACCACAAAAAAAAGAAAAAATGAAAAGGCCCTAATCATATGTATTGTAAGAGTAAAGCATCAAATAGAATGTTGGTCAAAGAAAACAGTCGGGAAAGACTTCTAGCTGTAGTAACATTCTTGTTAATTTTTTCCCACCTGGGGAAATGGTCCAAATACTTTCAGGCCTTAGAAGAATGTTGCTTGGACGGATGTAAAAAGCTGTGTGATATATATGCTATCTGTACTGACCCATGAAAGTGGCCATCAAAAAAGCAGGAAATTGGGCCGGAGGGTTAGCTCAGTGGTTCCGGCACCGGCCTCGCAAGCGCAAGGACCTGAGTTCGATCCCCAGTAACCACATATAATGCTGGGCGTGGAGACACGCCCACCAACAATCAACATTGCATACCACAATGCCAGACGTGGTGGCTCACGCCTGTCATCCCAGCACTCGGGAGGCAGAGACGGGAGGATTGCTGAGTTCGCGGCGGCTTGCCTGGGCACCATAGTGAGCTCAGGGCCAGCCTTAACTACAAAATGAGACCCTGTCTCAAAAAGCATAAAAAAAAAAAAAAAGCAGGAAGTTGGGCCAGGCATGGTGGGGCATGCCTGTAACATCAGCACTCAGGAGGCTGAGACAGGAGGATCACTGTGAGTTTGAGGGCAGCCTGAACAACTTGAGACCTTGTCTCAAAATAAATAAAAATAAAATTTAAAAAAGAAAAGAAAAGCAGGAACTGAAAGCCATCAGTTTTGGGACAAATGTTTTAAAGGGACACTACAAAGCAGAGCTCTATTTGTTCGACATTCCCTCCCTTTTGGTAATGGGGATTGAACTTGAGACCATGGACTTTCGAGGCTGGAACCAGAACCACAGAGCTAAACCCCAGGACCTGGCTGAATTCTTTGTATAGCTTTTTTTTTTAAATTGTCTCTAATTCATTGTGTTTATTTTTCTCAAATTAAAGCCACATTTTGGATTGTGCAAGAGAATTCTCAATGTTCCATGCAGGGAGATTATTTTAATGCTAATACACAGGAAATTATGACTATCAAATTTCTTTTTAAGCCTTTTATGGTATCCAGTGGTAAGTGTATTTTCAGTGGTGGGGGTGGAACCTGAGCTGGTGATGCTAGGCAAGTTCTCTACCATGGGCTTCACTGCTAGCCATGAGCCATTCTCCAAAATTAGAGGTCTATTCATTTTCAAACATGGGTGTCAGGAAGCAGATGCCCCAACTCAGAAGGTCTCAAGTGAGCTGCAGACAATGATATGGATGCAGGAGGAATTGATTCAGTGTAAGAAACCACTCCAGCATCAGTATCTCAATACGCACATCTGTAATGGCTCACTGAGGTCAATGCTATTAAAAGGAGGCCAGAAAGTTAAAAATACCATGTTGGTATAGTCAGAAGTGGGTGGCTAAGCCTGGCCCTGGGCCCCCAGCTGTCCTGCGTCTGGTGTCTGAGCCATGCACTGAAGCCAAGGGAAAAAAATGCAGGCTGGGCCAGGGCATGGCAGTGGCCATGACACAGGCTCATGATCTGTCTGCCCAGGACTAGGGAAAGGCTCGAAGGCAGCTTTATAGGAATTATCTCACTTGTTAATCATTTTGGAAAAATCTGTTTTTTGTTTCTGGCCCACACATTTAGAAAATCGAAACAGGCTTTGAGCCACTGGTGGTAGTGGGGGATCGCAATAGGCTGCTTCCTGTTCCACACAGAGGCAGAGATCTGAAGAATAACTGGAAGCCCACACAGGCAGGAACTCCTTTGAGCAGCCTGTGCCTTCCTGCACCCTTCACCTCCACCAGCAACATGCTGGCTGTGCTCACAAGAATAGGTTGACCCTGCAGGTCAACCCAACTCCCACTGCCCTGACCACCTCCACTGCATTTTCCTTACTATAAGGGGGGCAGGAAGAGAAGAAGGAAAAGAAACCTGGGCAAAGTCACACACAGGTCACATGGTGGTGGAGGCACATAGCAGACCCGCATGGCACCCAGGAAGCAGCCGCTGGCTCAAAGGCCTCATCCCAGTCCAGTGGTGTGGCAGGGTTTTTCAAGTAGGCAGAACTTAATGAGAGGTACTTATTGCTTTGTTTCTGAGAGATTTTACCTGCAGGATAGACCACTTTATATTTACCAGGTGAGAAGCCAACTGAAAAACCAGTGAACCAATTATGGCTGCCACAGAGCTAGCAAGTGGGGCCAGGAAATGAGATGCAGGGCCAATCAGTGCCCAGGCTGTGGCTCACAGGTGCCATGAAGAAGGGCCGGAGATGCTGGAGGATGGCAAGATGTGGGGCAACAAAGCCACAGCTTGGCACATGGCTCATGTACCCGTGTGCTTAGTGCCCTTTTCTCAGGCTTCTTGGGCCCTGGAGATGTTGATAATAGTGTCACAGTCCCCTGGTATGGAGACAGGCAGACTGGGCTCACATGCACATGGTGGCCCACCTGACCCAGAATGCTCAGAGACCTTTCATATGGGTGCTCGCTTCATTAAAAGTGTCACTTTCGGGCTGGAGGGTTAGCTCAGTGGTTCCCGCGCCTGCCTTGCAAGTGCAAGGTCCTGAGTTTGATTCCCGGTAACCACATACAATGCTGGGTGTGGAGACTCATGCCCACCAGCAATCAATACCACATACCACAGTGCCGGGTGTGGTGGCTCATGCCTGTAATCCCAGCACTCGGGAGGCAGAGGCAGGAGGACTGCTGAGTTTGAGGCTTGCCTGGGCTACATAGTGAGCTCAGGGCCAGCCTGAACTACAAAGCGAGGCCCTGTCTCAAAAAAAAAAAAAAAAAAGTGTCACTTTTAGTGCCATGCCAGGCATGATGGCAGATGCCTGTAATCTCAGCACTCGGGAGTCTAGGACAGGAGGATCACTGTGAGTTCATGGACACCTGAGCTAATTGAGTTCAAGGACAGAATGAACTCAGAGTGAGACCCTGTCTCAAACAAACAAACAAACAAACAAACAAACACCTTTCAATTGCCGGGCGTGGTGGCTCACGCCTGTCATCCCAGCACTCGGGAGGCAGAGACAGGAGGATTGCTGAGTTCGAGGCTTGCCTGGGCTACATAGTGAGCTCAGGGCCAGCCTGAACTACAAAGTGAGACCCTGTCTCAAAAAAAAAAAAAAAAAAACAAAAAACCTTTCAACCTGTCACCTGGGAGACATTTAGCCAAACTAGCTCCTGGTAAGGTCTTAGCAGTGGGGTTGGCTCTGCAGTAAACCCAGCTTTCCCTCCATGGAGTCCCACACAAGAGAGGAATGACAGAAATGTGTATGCAGCTGCTGGGCAGGACTCACCACCTGGCAAGGGACAAGCTGCAGGTGCTGGGGCTCAGATCAGCTCAGGCCGAGAAGGGCCAGTGGGCCTGCCCTCCTAGGGTGACATCAGCCCCCCTTCCATGTCCCATAGTGGTGTTGCTCTGAGTCCTTGGCACAGCTCTGGACTAGAAGGGATCTTAGTTTTCAAGCAGTCTGTGCCCACATTTCTCAGGCTGTGTGGCCTCTGTACTTGGGGCCATTGGCACTTGAGACTGGCCCACCCTGGTGCCCACCTTGGCGTCCACAGCTACATGCTTGCTGGTCTCCATGCTCAGCCACAGCCCAGATGGCATGAATGCCTATAGTAACTGACACAACAAAGTCCGGGGTCTCCTTCCTGGGACCCAGAAGGGAACACCCATGTTTGCACTGAGCCCACTGGGCAACCATAAGCACTGAGTCCCAGCCAGAGCAGTCCAGTGACCTGGGTGCTCCTGCCCACAGCACTCTCGGCTGGTGATGAGTTTCAGGTCACACAGCAGCAACTCAGGAAACACCCCACATGTCCGCCCATACTGAGTCCCAGGGCCAGGGTCAGCGTGGCTGTCTGGGGTCCTGAGGAAGCAGTGGCTTGGCATCATCCTCAGGGGCCCAGCTGGTGGCCACGGCCAGACTCTGCATGGCCTCCTGCTGGTGCTGCCGGGCCTTGTTGTAGAGCAGGACACCCACTGTCACCAGGACGGTGCCGATGGCAGACAGGCTGGTGATCTTATTGCCAAAAACGATGATGCTGAGCCAGGTGGACAAGGCATGCTTCACGGTGCTGGCGACGCTGCAAACAGGCAGGCATGTGGGGGGATGCACTCCACCACACTGTGCGCCAGGGCCTGGGGGTGTGGGGTGGGGTCCTCCAGGCCTTGGTGTTTTGGGAGGTTTTTTCTCGTTAGGAGCATCAAATTGAGGACTCAAGCTTGCCAGGCAGGCTCCCACTGCTGAGTTAAATCACTAGCTAGAGGATTTTTTTTTTTCTATGAAAACATTAAAGCAGAGAAACATTATACGGGAAAGCTCTGTTCTCACCTCTGGCCAGCTGCTGCCAGTATTTCATTCTGTCTGTGGAAACACTAAAGTATACACAGTTTAACATTTGCCCCTAAATACTTCAGCCTCCTCACCCAAAAAAGTGAAAAATCCCTAAGAAAAAAGCTATCTGGCCAGGTGTGGTGGCTCTCACCTCTCATCCCAGCACTTGGGAGGCAGAGGCAGAAGGATTGTTAAGTTTGAGGCTTGCCTGGGCTACATAGTGAGCTCAGGGCCAGCCTGAACTACAAAGCCAGACCATATCTCAAAAAAACCTACACAAGGGCCGGAGGGTTAGCTCAGTGGTTCCGGCGCCTGCCTCGCAAGTGCAAGGTCCTGAGTTCGATCCCTGGTAACCACATATAATGCTGGGCGTGGAGACACGCCCACCATCAATCAACACGGCATACCACAATGCCGGATGTGGTGGCTCACGCCTGTAATCCCAGCACTCGGGAGGCAGAGACAAGAGGATTGCTGAGTTCGCGGCGGCTTGCCTGGGCACCATAGTGAGCTCAGGGCCAGCCTGAACTACAAAGCAAGACCCTGTCTCAAAAAGCAAAAAAAAAAAAAAACCTACACAAACCAAGAATACCAAAAAAACAGATATAGGAGAGAGATCTGAGCATGCCCCAGCACAGTACTCCCCAGTCATGTATTCTTTGGTTCTCACAGTTGGACATACAAATGTGCTTCTGGGGCTGGCACAGGGCCAAGAGCTCTGATGCAGGAAACTCTCCAGTCTGGAGCTGCATACTCACTATATCTGCTCACTTAAGAAGGGCCCGCCTTGGTCTCCCAAGCACCCAGAGGGAAACCCCAGCCTCAAAGCACCCAGTGTGAATAGCAAACTGATTGCAACAGAGCTTTGCTCCTGGCTGCACTGCTCACGGACTAGCAGTCCTGTACTGGCCGGGGACAGCACACAACTAGCACTGTTCCAGACAGAAAGTGCAAGTGACCCCAAGACTCCAAGGAGAAACTCCCCAAAATGTGCTTCCCCACATTGCTACATCTGGCACAGCTGCCAGGCAGCCCAAGACTTGTGTGACTACTCTTAGTTATGGAGGACAAGCCAGATATCCCGCAAAATCACCCTGACGTCAGGGTTCCACAAACCACTTAGCACCATGGCATCTGGAGGCCGCGTACCTGAAGGTCACAGGGGAGATCTTGCCCATGAGGGCATACGCAGTGACACTCTGCAGGTGGAACAGGGCACCATCTGTCAGCAGCAGCAGCACCACATCTTGGCTGTAATGGAAGCTCTTTCCACTCCTGCCGATAACAGGCACATCCTGCAGCCAGACAGAGGTGTCCTCTATGAGTCTCACCTAGCTACAACCTCCCCAAGAAGATGCTATGCCACTGATGCCAGGTGGGGAAGACACCCTGCAGCCTGCCGGGTGGCTGCTTGACTACCCTCACCAGGACTTCCTTTCGTTCTTTTTTTTTTTTTTTGCTTTTGAGACAGGGTCTCATTTTGTAGTTCAGGCTGGCCCTGAGCTCACTATGGTGCCCAGGCAAGCCGCCGCGAACTCAGCAATCCTCCTGTCCCTGCCTCCCGAGTGCTGGGATTACAGGCGTGAGCCGCCACGTCCAGCATTGTGGTATGCGGTGTTGATTGTTGGTGGGCGTGTCTCCATGCCCAGCATTATATGTGGTTACTGGGGATCAAACTCAGGACCTTGCGCTTGCGAGGCAGGCGCCGGAACCACTGAGCTAACCCTCCGGCCCCCTTTTGTTCTTTTCTTGAGGCAGGGTTTCGCTATGTACCTCAGGGTGCCAGAGACCAAGGGAAGGGGCTGTGGAGTGCTGAATGGGGACAGAGTGTGACTCTGAACAAAGAAAACATTCTGGGGAGGTGGGAATGGAGCTTAGTTGTAGAATTATACCTGGATTCAATCTGTAGTACCTCAAAAAAAAGGGCAAATTTTATTTTCTTCATTTTTTGAACTCACTATATAGCTCAGGCTGGCCTCAAAGTCACAGAGATCCTTATGACTCAGCCTCCCTAGCATTGGAATTATAGGGGTACACCACCATACTTAGCTACAAAAAAGGCAAAAGTCAGGCCATAGATTTAGTTCAGTGGTTCTAGTGCCTGCCTAGCAAGCACAAGGACCCTGGTTCGATCCCAGTAACCACATACAACAATACCAGGCATGGTGATTCACACCCGCCAGCAATCAGTACCACATACCACAGTGCTGAGGAGCGATGGCTCACGCCTGTCATCCCAGCACTCAGGAGGGAGAGGCAGGAAGATTGCTGTGAGTTGGAGGGTAGCCTGGGCTACACAATGAGCTCAGTGCCAGCCTGAACTACAAAGTGAGACCCTGCCTCAAAAAAAAGAAAAAGTCTTCACACATGCAGTCCCAGTACTCTGAAGCAGAAAGATCCTGAGTTTGAGTCTTGCATGGGAAACTTGGTGACTTGGTGAAACCTTTTCTCAAAACAGAAAATTAGGGCCGGAGGGTTAGCTCAGTGGTTCCAGCGCCTGCCTCACAAGTGCAAGGTCCTAAGTTCGAGCCCCGGTAACCACATAGAATGCTGGGCGTGGTGACTCACGCCCACCAGCAATCAATACCACATACCACAGTGCCGCATGTGGTAGCTCATGCCTGTAATCCCAGCACTCGGGAGGCAGAGGCAGAAGGATTGCTGAGTTCAAGGCTTACCTGGGCTACATGGTGACCTCAGGGCCAGCCTGAACTACAAAGCAAGACCCTGTCTCAAAAAATAAAAAAAAAACAAAAAAACCCAGAAAATTAAAAAAGAACTGGGGGGCCGGAGATTTAACTCAGTGGTTCCAGAGCCTGCTTCGCAAGCACAAGGTCCTGAGTTTGATCCCGGTAACCACATACAATGCTGGGCGTGGTGACTCACGCCCACCAGCAATCAATACCACATACCACAATGCTGGGTGTGGTGGCTCATGCCTGTAATCCCAGCACTCAGGAGGCAGAGACAGGAGGATTGCTGAGTTCGCGGTGGCTTGCCTGGGCTACATAGTGAGCTCAGAGCCAGCCTGAATTCAAAGCAAGACCCTGTCTCCAAAAAAAAAGAACTGGGAATGTAGCTCAGTATGAAGGCGATAGTTCAACCTCAAGTGGGGGAAGAGGAAAAAAAGGTAAATGTTACTAATTATATTATGAGTCTTATACTATTTTTTTTTTTTTGAGGTACCTGGCATCAAACCCAGGATCTTACACTTGCTAGGCTCAAGATATAGCTCAGTGGCTCTGAGCTATATCTTGGTCCAAATGCTATACTTATTTAACTACAAAAAATTCACACGCTGGTTGGCCTTGACTACATAGCAAGATCTGTCTCAAAGAAAAAAAAAATGATAGAAAGAAAAAAGAAATCCCAGCAAGCAGTGCAGGTTCGGGAGTCCCGGGAACAACCAAGAGTGCCTCAGTGGTGGCCTCTTTCTGGTGTCCCAGCAGACACCAGCCACCAAGCAGGTCAAGTAACCACTCCATTCCCACGAGGCCAGGTGTGCCGGAGCCAAACCAAGACCCACCATGAAGAAGATCCAGGCGGGAATGAGCATTGCCACCGCCGCTGCACTGGTGTAGAACTGCAGCTCTGGAGCCCTGCAGGGACAGGGACAGGGCCTCACACACCTGGGGACAGGTGATGGGACCTCCCACCCTAGGACATGCATGACTATCCAGAATGAAAGCGAAGCACTGCTGGCGTCCCTGGGCTTGAGGGCCGTGAACTGGAGGCCACAGCCAGGCCCAGTGGGGCATGAGCAGAACCCTGTAGCCCAGGAGGTGGTACCACTTGGGGGCAACACTCACGAGAACCGGTACTTGTCCCCACTGAGTAGCTTCTTGGAGAAGACGTTCTGCAAACTTGAAAAAGAAGACGTTGTGTATGAGAGCCAGTGTGGCCAGCTCACTGCTTAGGGAAAGGTAGCAGCCAGAAGTGGTGGTGCAGGCCTACAATCCTAGCACTCAGAAGGCTGAGGCAGGAGGACTGCTGTGTGCTTGAGGCCAGCCTGGGTTACAGAGTGAGAATGAAGCCAGCCTGAACTACATAGCAAGACCCTGTCAGAAAGAAAAAGAAAGAAAGAGAGAGAGAGAGAGTGAGAGAGAGATGGAGGGAGGAGGGAGAGAAAGAGAGAGAGAGGAAGAAAGATAAGAAAGAAAGAAAAAGAAAGAAAGAAAGAAACAAAGAAAGAAAGAAAGAAAGAAGGAAGGAAGGAAGGAAGGAAGGAAGGAAGGAAGGAAGGAAGGAAGGAAGAAGAAAAGGGGGCTCCAGAAATCATGGGCCTAAATGAGCAAATCTGGACCCAAATGTCCACAAATCCAGGGGAGGCTGCAGACACCGCTTCCCAACCCCACCCCAAATCTCCATCCTGTACCTGATGGCCAGACTCACCAGTCCATGATGTTGGTGGACAATGCAGCTGAAAAGCCCAGGATATTGAAGCTGATCTCAGTGGCTGTACATAGTGCCAGCCCTCCCATGACTGGGATGAGGGACAGGTTGACCAGCAGCCCTGGGAAGCACAGAACACATGCGTGACTCAGGGCACAGGTCCCTGGGACAGTGTGACTTTCACCTTCATGAAAACCCTGACACAAGCTGGGTATGTAGCTCAGCATCACTGCACCTGCCTGGCAAGCACAGGTCCTAAATTCAATCCCTGGTATTAAAAAAAAAAAAAAGTAGCCGGGTGTGGTGGCTCACGCCGGTAATCCCAGCACTCAGGAGGCAGAGGCAGGAGGATTGCTGAGTTCGAGGTTTGCCTGGATTACATAGTGAGCTCAGAGCCAGCCTGAACTACAAAGCGAGACCCTGTTGGGAAATACAGCAGTTTTCTGGGTCTAAAGAGGCCTCTCCCCATACTGAGCCTTGCTGGCAGCACCAGCACATGAGGTCTCCCCAGAATACTCGGACCACAGACAGAGTGAATTACAGCCGGTATGGGGTGCTCAGTGTACCCATCCAGGTTGACACCTTTCGTTTCCTGAGTAACAAAAAGCCTTACGTGACTACTTTTAAAAATCCATTCAATATAATGAAAATCATGTTCCCATGGACATACTATTTTGGAAAGAAGATATCAGGCACTGTGTTGCTTTTCTTGTTTTTGTTTTTCTTGAGACAGGGTCTCGCTTTGTAGTTCAGGCTGGCCCTGAGCTCACTATGTGGCCCAGGCAAGCCTCAAACTCAGCAATCCTCCTGCCTCTGCCCCCCGAGTGCTGGGATTACAGGCATGAGCCACCACACCCGGCACTGTGGTATGTGGTGTTGATTGCTGGTAGGCGTGAGTCACCACGCCCAGCACTGTATGTGGTTACTGGGATTGAACTCAGGACCTTGTACTTGTGAGGCAGGCGCTGGAACCACTGAGCTAAATCTCCTGCCCTTCTTTTGTTTTTGTTTTTTTTTTGAGACAGGGTCCACTCACTATGTGGCCCAGGCAAGCCTCGAACTCAGCAATCCTCCTGTCTCTGCCTCCTGAGTGCTGGGATTACAGGCGTGAGCCAGCACACCCAGCTGTTTTGTTTTTTTAATGTCTTGTTCTTTAATTAGGGTATGGCATTTACTTTGAAATTCAAAGAAACAGTCAGGGAGTTAGTTCAGTGCTTCTGGCACCTGCATTACGTGCAAGGTCCCAAGTTCAATCCGCAGTACAAAGAAAAAAAAAGTCCTAAAATTTAAAGAAACTGAGAGTATGAACTTTTGTGTTCAATTGAGAATTGAACTCAGGGCCTTCACACTGTGTTCTATCCCCATTTTCTATTTTTTATTTTACTTTATTTTATTTATTTTTTTTGGTAGTACTGGGGATCAAACTTGGGCCCTTGTTCTTCCAAGGTAGGTGTATATGGTACCACTTGACTAAATCCTTGGCCCTATTTTATTTTATTTTTTAAGACCAGGTCTCACTTTGTAGTTCAGGCTGGCCCTGAGCTCACTCTGTAGCCCAGGCTAGCCTCGAACTCAGCAATCCTCCTGCCTCTGCTTCCCAAGTGCTGGGATTACAGGGGTGAGCCACCATCCTGGGCACAGTGATATGTGGTACTGATATACTGGTGGGCATAAATTACCATGCCTAGTGTTGTTGTATGTGGTTACTAGGGATTGAACCAGGGACCTTGCACTTGTTAGGCAGGTGCTAGAACCACTGAGCTAAATCTCCAGGCCCCATCTTTTATTTTTTGAGACAGTCTCATTCAGTTTCCCAGAATATGCTAGAACCTGCCATCCTTTTGCCTCAGCCTCCCAGAGTGTTGGGGTTGCAGACGTTTCTCACCACCTTTTGCTGTTTAGCAAGAAGAGCCAAATGTCGGCCCTTGGAGGAGCTCATGCCATCCCTTTCAGGAAGCAGCTCCTTTCTCATCACTCAGTGCTGTGCCTAGGGTGAAAACACAAATCCTCGGGAGGCCATGGCAATTGGCAGGTTCTGAGATGACCAAGGTGCAAACCCAGCCATGGTATGCCTATAAGGCCTGAGCTCAGAAGGGATGGGATTGTCTCCAGGATCCCACCTCCCATGCATGGGGCTTACTCCTTCCACCCCACAATTTGCAGTGCCAGATCCGGTGACCCTGGGGAGCCACCTCAGGAGCCACTGAGCCCAAACTGGTGTTGAGAAAGTACGGGACACAGAAAGTCCTGAAGGGCCCTGGCAGGACATGGCACACGAATGGACAGGGCAGAGCTCCTACTGCACACCTGTGTACTCGCCCAGGATCATGCGCGACATGATCACAGTGAAGATGGGGGCAGAGCTCTTCACAGTCTCTGCAAACGACACGGCCACATTCTTCAGGCTGACCAGACCCAGGACCACAGTTGCAAACCTGCCGAGAAGCCAAGAAACATCAGGCCAAGTTGTCTGAGATAAGCTCAGGATAGAGACCATGATCCTGCCAGCCAGCAGGAGCCTGGACTCTACCCCAGGTCAGCACTGTCCACCCTGTAAGAATGACTGTGCTGCCCTCGGCCCAATGTGCCACGTCCTCCCTCACCCCACATAGGCAGGGTCCTGGCTCCTGCCACTGAATCTATTCAGCATCTGGGGCATCAAGAGCTCCAAAACCAAACCTGCCGGGTCAGAGCTGCGCACCCCGTGACTGCAAGGAGCTCTGGGGCATAGCAAGGGCTGCACCTGGGAACTGGAGATGTGTGAGACGTGTGAGGGGCACTACCTCATGAGCCCCACAAAGAGCATGGTCATGATGAAGTTGGGCGGGTAGGACAGCCGCGGCTTGTGCTGGTGTAGGCAGCAAGGGACAAAGGTCTTGGCACAGCCGATGAGCGTGGTAGACAGCATCTGCACTGCACCTGGGGCACAGGCCATCCCGTCAGCATCCCTGTTCCTGTGCTGCCGGCCCACACCCACCCACCCCGCCACCCAGTTACCTAACATGCTGGGCTCGCCCTCCAGCAGCGACAGGATGTACTTGTTGAGGAACAGCGTGCAGAAGCTGAAGAAGAACCACAGCGTGAGGTAGGCGAGTGCCCGCGAGCTCCACACACCCAGGTCCGACTCGATGACAGTGGTCTCAGTGATGGTAACAGTGAGTAGGCTGCCCTCCGGGCCACCCTCGCTCTTGGCAAAGAGGATCTTCTCACCACGGAGGCCGAGCAGGGGGGCCCGTGTGGGCGGCACCTTCCCTTTGGGGTCTGCCTCAGAGCCAGAGCTGGAGCCAGGCACACTTCCCTCCGGGGCTGGGGGCTCCACCATGGTGAGGACAGAGCGCGACTCAGTGAGGACAGCATGGGCCACGGCGACTGCCAAGCGTGGGGATGCAGGACAGCCCGGTGCACATGGCACACTGAGGCGTGGAAGCCACGGCCGAAACGCTAAGGACAGTAAACACATTACTCATGCAGACCATTCAGTGCTCTCAGAGCTCTAATCATCAGCAGCAACAGCTGAAAACCCAAGGCAGAGCACAGGCTCAGCCCGCCTGGACAGGTACTGGTCTCTGGGGCTTGGCACCCCCTCCTGCCCACCCTGTGGAATTCTGCCCTCCGGGAATTCTGACCCTACACACACCTGGTACAGCACAGAGCACAGGGCTGACTCACTTCACTCAGACTAGCTTGTTTGATTTGTTTGTTTTGTCTTGCTCTTTTGAGAGAGGGTCTTTCTATTGTAGCCTAGGCCAACCTTGAACTCATGGTATATAGCAGTATATCTGACCATTCCACCCAGGTTGGGTCAAATGTGTCATGTAGATCTCTTCTTTTTTTTTTTTTTGAGACAGGATCTCACTTTATAGTTCAGGCTGGCTCCAAGCTCACCATGTAGCCCAGGCAAGCCTTGAACTCACAGCAATCCTCCTGCCTTGCCTCCTGAGTGCTGGGATTACAGGTGTGAACCACCAGTGTGTGGTTACCAGGGATCAAACTTGGTTTTCAAGGCAGACACCAAAACCACTGTGCGAAATCCATGGCCCAGATTACTTCCTTTTTTGCATAAGGATCAAATCTAGGGCCTTCACACTGAGCAACATTCCCAGACTTTTTTTTTTTTTTTTTCTGTTAAAACGAGGTCCCGTAAAGCTGCTAAACTGCACAGGCTAGGCCCAAACTTTTAATTTCCTGCCTCAGCCTCCCTCAGTGTTGGATGACAACTTTGTGCCACCCTATCTACCTCATATTTCAGACTTATACTGGGGGTCTCCTGAGAGGGACCTTCCAGATGCCAGCACCTATAAATGGGGTGCCAAAGGCCAAGCTCATGTCCCTCCCACACTGGGCCCTGGTGGCCCTGCCTTGCAACATGAGAGGCTGCAGTCATCATTTCCCTGTGTCCGTCTGTCCAGGCCTCAGCCAAACCCACTGCTGCTCAGAGCTACAACTCCAGTGAGCTCCACAGGCTCCCCTGCTGCCCAGATACGCCCCGAGCCCCGACACAGACCATAGGGTCAGGCCTGTCCCTAAGCCATCACCACAGGGCGACAGTGGCGCAGCAATCACTGGGTGGAGCTGCAGAAAAGGCCACTGTGAGACAAGGCAGACTACTGTGGGGACTCTAGGGGGCTTAGACTCCTTTCCCCATCCCTTACTGTAGGACACGAAAACGCAAGCCTGCCCCAGGGGACCCTATGTGATCAGCGCTTCCCCACCAGTTTCGGTTTAAAGCCAGGACTCCACTGCGACAGATCCTTCTGCCCAGGACACTGTCCCACAGGTGCTGCCTCCAAACTTCAGGGCAGGCAGGTGCCATGTGACAGCCTTGGTAACCCATACTTTGGTCTCCACATCAGGAGAAGATATGGACAAGGTTCCTACTTGATGTTGCAAAATAAACCCTGAGTCCAGAATGAACCCTCTGCCAGGGCCCTCAAGATGCCAGGCAAACTACCACCAGCAACAGAGGTCCTGGCCTCTTCCTCATCAAAGACAAGGCCTTGGTCCCTGCTGGGCCCAGAGCCTGCCCAGAGGCTATGTGACCAGGAACACCTACAGCAGGGTGTAGATAAGAGCCCAAAGTCCTGGCTCTCACACAGCACAGAACACACAATAGAAGCCATGAGGGAAGTGGGCTTGAGGTACACACCTGTGATCCCAGCACTCAGGAGGCAGAGACAGGAGGATTGCAGTGAGTGAGTTCAAGGCCAGCCTGGGCTACATAGTAAAACCTTGTCTCAAAAACACCCAAAGAAAGGTGGTGTCAGGGGCATAGCTCAGTGCAGAGTCCCTAGGGTCCCACCCCCTCTGCTGACCTGTGCACAAATCCTCTGCTGATATGCGAGGGCCACCCTCTGCTCACCTTGCTGCAGGTTTTTCCTATCCCAGCCTCCCCAGGAACACGAACATTAGAACAGCATAGCTGGTGAGTTGACCTATGATGGAGCTGGAACTAGATAGTGGAGGAAAAAAAGGAGGAGGAGAAGGAGGGGGAGGAGGGAGAAGAGAAAGAGGAGGAGGAGGGGAGGGGAGGGAGGAAAGGAGGGCTCAGCTCTTCTGCTGGGAGCCTGGGGCAGCTGAGTGTTGGCCCTGCTGGCTCCCAGGACTGTGCCCAAGCCCCCAGACTGTCCCAGTCTTGAAACACCCAAAGCTGAAACACCCAAAGCAGGAAGCAAAGTCCAGACAGAAACTGTCTGGCTGTGACTTTCCAGAGTCCCAGGGAACACAGGAAGTCATTACAGCAGCTCACACAGTCAGGTGGGAAGAGAGTCCTGCTGGGACAGGTGTGGCCTCTCAACAGCGAGGTCCAAGTCGGGTCACTGGCTTTTTTTTTTTTAGACAGGATCTTGCTTTGTAGTTCAGACTGGTCTTAAGCTCACTAGGTAGCCCAGGCAAGCCTAGAACTCAACAATCCTCCTGCCTCTGCCTCCCGAATGCTGAGATTATAGGCATGAGCCACCAGACCTGGTATTGTTGTGTGGTTACCGGGGATTGAACCAGGGACCTTGCACTTGCTTCGCAGGCGATGGAACCACTGAGCTAAATCTCCAGCCCAGTGGCTTCTTTTGTTAGCAACAATCATACAACAAAAGGGCGCAGCCTCTGCCTCCCTGTGATCAGCAGGGGAGGCAAGCAGCCTAGCTCCAGGCACAGAGACCAGGACACTTGCCCAGGGACAAGACCCGGACCAGCAGCAAGATCCAAGAGCAATGCGCAGTGCTGCTTGAGAGCTGCTGCCCGGAGCTTGGCCCTCAGTCTAGGAGTCAAAGATCCCCGTGGGCACAAGGAGGTAGCAGCAGAAAGTCTCTAGACCTCAGGGCACAAGATCCAGCCTGTCCTCTGGCAGCAAGGTTCCCCACTCTCACAGTGCATCTAACAGAGATGTGGGCTTCTTCTTGAAGGACTCTGTGCCTCCAGAGGTTGCCAACCTGGGAGGTGATGCCACCCAGTGCAGATGGGGAACAGCTGGGCACCACCCCAATTCATGGCTCGTGGCCTGGAAGGTGATGACCATCCTGAGTGTCCCTGCATTTCTGGCCCAGGAGCACTTAGGCCAGGGTCGTCCCTGATTCAGCATGGTCCAGGGGTAGCTGTGACAGCACAGCCTCCTCTGGCTGCCACCAGTGTCCCACACAAGATCCTGACTGCATCTGTCCCACACAAGATCCAGGCCCCACACCTGGGGAAGGTCTGGGGATAACAGCTGTGGGTCCTAGAGGCCGAGCACAGGGTGCAGTGGGACAGCTGGTCACACATGGCCCCTGCTGACCTCACATGGCCCACCTTGGAACTGTGACTCGCCCCACAGTCTTGATCCCTCAACCTGAGAACCAGCAATGCCATGCAGACCTGCTTCTGAGGATGCCTCCCAGGATGCAGCAGGCACCAGGGACCAAGGCCACCCCCAGTACAGGCCCATCAGCTCAGGGTGGGGAGACCCAAGTGCCCCAGGCCCACCTCAAAGGACCCTCCTCAGAGGGCAAACAAGAGACCCCAAAACCCTCACACCGCTTTTTCTTTTAAAACCCCAGGTTTCTGTCAGATCCTTGAAGATAGTTTTTTGTTGTTGTTGTTGTTTTTTGGTAGTACTAAGTACTGAGCTGAACTCAGGGCCTTCATACTGAGCTGCAACCTTTTTGTTTTTTAGGTTATAATTATTATTATTTTTGTTTGTTTTTTGAGACAGGGTCTTGCTTTGTAGTTCAGGCTGGCCCTGAGCTCACCATGTAGCCCAGCCAAGCCTCAAACTCAGCAATCCTCCTGCCTCTGTCTCTCAAGTGCTGGGATTACAGGCATGAGTCACCACACTCAGTGTTTTTGTATGTGGTTACCAGGGCTAGAACCAGGGAACTTGCACTTGCTAGGCAGGCGCTGGAACCACTCAGCTAAATCTCTGGCCCTTAGGTTATAATTATTACCACCCCCTTTGTAAAAATGTTTTCATTTTAAGATAGGATCTTGCTAAGTCACTTGTGCAGGCTGGCCTCCAGCTTGTAATCCCTCTGCCTCATCTTCCCAGGATGCTTGACAAGTCAGTTTGATACCAGGATGGTGGGCCATGCAGCAAGAAAAGGTCCTACATAGTGGCACACCCTGAGTCTTGGCAGTCAGAAGGGTGAGGCAGAAGGATCATCCACACTTCAGAGTTCAAAGATGGCCTGGCCAACACAATGTACAGTAAGTGCCTGTCTCAAAAATAATAGTTATGGATG